>JADBJO010009695.1:22500-32500 GCA_016801955.1 Conus betulinus
ACACACATAAACGCGCGCATGAATGAGGTGCGCGCACACACGCTAAGAACACACACACGACCGCGCACGCACACACCACACACACACACACACACACACACACCACGACGCACACCACACACACACACACACACACACCACACCACAACACAAACACATAGAGGGATATCCTGGTCTAAATAGGGGGAAGCGGGGAAAGGGCCATACATGATTATGACACCGTAACCGCAAGAAGAGACAGGAAAGAAGGGACGATTGCCATGAAGTGTAAAACAGCAAACCGAAAAAGGTATCGCACAATAGTGAACGAGAGATGCAAGAGAGAAGAAGGAGAGAGAGCAGAGTGGAGGAGAGGAGAGACATCAGCGGAGAGAGACGGAGAGAGAGACGCTACGCTTACGACAACACACACACACCACACACACACAAAACAAACAACACACACACACACACACACACCACACACTCACGCCACAAGAGAGAGAGCGAAGAGACAGACAGACAGACAGAAAGACAGACAGGACAGCCAGACAGACAGAAAGACGGCAGAGCGGAGAAGACGAGAGAGAGAGGAAAGAGGGGGAGGAGAGAGGAGGAGGGAGAGAACGAGCCAGGGGCTGGACCGGGAGGAGAGAGACGGATGAGAGCGGAGAGAGAGAGGGGCAGTGGGGGTTGCTTGTGGAACGGATCGTGAGTGATGGAGAAGTGAAGGGAAAATAGAGAGAACGAATCGCATCACACACGCACCCACACACCACGCACACACACACACACACACACACACCACACCACAACACACACACACACACACACACAACAACCCACTCACGCACACAGAAGAGCGAGACAGACAGAACGACAGAGGCAGAGAGAGGGATGAGAGAGAGAGAGCGGCGGAGATGAGTAGAGAGAGAGTGAGGATAGACGAGGGGAGCGAGGGGGGCGAGGAGCTGGGAGAGAGCGGCGAACGAGGGGAATGAGATGGGGAGGTCGAATTGGAGCCGATGATGGAGAGCTAGAAGAGGGAGAGAGGGGATTGAGGAGAGAGGTGGCGAAGAACGAGATGAGAGAGACGATGAGGAGGAGAGAGAGAGGAGAGAGAGAAGGGAGGGGGTTTTTGCTGTGGAAAGGTGTGAGTGATGGAGAAGAATGATGGGAAAATAGAGTACGAAGGAAATAAAACAACTGATACAGGAGGGATTGAAAAATGACCTCTGGGCGAGTCGGCCAAGGAGAGAGAGAGAGGGGGCGAGGCAGAGCGCAGAGAGGAGGGAAATGAACACCAAATGTATTGTGTATTTCGAGGATGTTCGTCCCTCTTGTTCTTTAGAGGAGTGCGGGGCAAACCAGTCTGGGCCCAAAGAAAAGGGGAATTAGTTTACGAAGTGGGTTGCACCTGGACCAAAAAAAAAAAAAAAAGACCACGGTGGGACCATATTCCGGTGGTATATTGGCAATGGTGTTGGCGCGGAGACAGTTTGATCAAATCAGAAGTTTTACGAGAAATATGCCGCGGGGCTAGGAGGGGAAAGGGGGTGTTGTTGGGGGGTGGGGGGGGGGGGGGCGGGGGAGGGGGTGAGGGAAGGCAGGGGAAGAGAGAGAGAGAGGAGAGAGCGGAGAGAGAGAGAGGAGGGGGATGAGAGAGCGAGAGAGAGAGAGAGAGAGAGAGGAGAGAGGAAGCATCGGGGTAGATGTGCGGGGGTGGGTGGGGGGGGGGGGGGTGTTGAGTGAGGCGGGATGGATGGATAGTGGCATGTGTGTGTAAGAGAGAGGAGAGAGGTGGGTGGGAGAGACAGACAGACAGACGGACGGACGGACAGGAGACAGACAGACAGAGAGACAGAGAAAGAGAGAGAGAGAGAGGAGAGAGAGAGAGAGTTGTGGATATTGAATGGGAAGAGGCGCGAAAAGAGAGTCAGAGAAAGATGGAGAGAAAGGTAGAGAGAGAGGGGGGGGTGGGAGAGTGGCAAGGTGGGGGAGAGGAGGGGGGCAGTAGACGGTAGGAGTAGGGTAGATGAGATGAAAAGAGGAGGGAGCGGTGGTAAGGCAGACTGAGAGGTATGAGTGAGTAAGGGGGCTGGAGAAAGAGAGGCAGGGACACAGACAGAAAGACAGACAGAGAGGGAGAGAGAGAGGGGGGGGGGGGAGGAACGAACTCACACACACGCATAGCACACACACGCGCACGCACACACGCACACACACACACACACACACACACACACACACACACTGACTTCTGTTTTTGACTATTCACAGTTCAGGATTTTCTCGAAAACCAAACATTGTCATTCTGGAATTTATGCGCTGAGAAATTCCCGCAGCATTTTTGTTCTTTTTTTCTTTTTTTTTTTTCTTTCCTTTTCTTTCTGCTGGGTCTGCTGTCAAAGTCCAAGCCTTGTACACACTAAAGAAGGATTGAAACACCATTAGTGACTTGCCGAGTTTTGGAAGCCGAGAAATCCAGTTGTCCAGAAACTTATCCGAGTCCTGTCACAGCGCATGCAACCAGGATGGGGTCTCGTTTCCGCTCATCTCCTCTGTTGAATGTACTATAATTTCAAAACTAACAATATTTTCATAAAATGTAGGACATATATGGAACTGCATTTATAATATTCGGAAAGGAACATAAATCAAACGACAGAAGACAGACAGACAGATAGACAGACAGAAAGACAGATTCCAGCATGGTGAAGGACACAAGTCTCGAAACAGAAGAGTAGACACTATAGTTAGTGGAGCGCGACACCTAGAGAGAGAGAGATAGCGAGAGAGTAGAGAGAGAGAGAGAGAGAGAGACAGACAGACAGACATGCCAGACAGTACAGACAGAGACAGAGAGAGAGACAGACAGGTAACGACAAGAGGAGTCTAGACAGACAGACAGAGAGAAGAGAGAGAGAGAGGAGAGATAGACCGAGAGAAGAGTATACCAGCATGTAAGACACAATCTTGAAACAGAACGATTAGAAACCCATCCAAGACCTAATACGACAAAGCGACGCAGCGCGTTTTCGACACTATAACGGCCTTCCATGCTTACTGTTGCCTCACCGCTTTATTACGGACTAGCAGGACTAGAGAGAGAGAGAGACAGAGAGAGAGAGAGAGAGAGAGGAATTTCTGAGAGGGGAGAAGAAAAAAAAAAGACAAACACTTAATCATTTTACTCTTTTCGCGTCACTTAAAAACATCGCGTTTTTAGAGAAAAAAAAAAACTTCCGACTCGCGTCGTTCTACATGCCCTCGATCTGAAAATCACCAAAGCTGGCGCATTTGGGATGCCCCCTGCTGGCTAGATGGCCGTTGTTGTATAGCGTAAAGACGCTCGGCGCAGATGTGTGCACCTGCGACATGTGGCGGCCCCAATGGTCTGCTGGCTCTCCATAGATCACTGGGCTAAGACAGTTATGAACACGCTTCTTACTCAATGCTTAGAGAAAATAAGAACACGCTGTTATGGGGCGGAGGGGGGGGGGGGGGGGGGGGGGGGGGGGAGGAGGAAAGGTGGCCAGGCGATGAGGAAGGTGATGGGGTGGGTGGGGGGGGTGAAGAGATGGTGGTAAGGGTGGTGGGGGTGGTGGGAGGGGGGAGGGGGAACGTCAGAGGAGGAAGAGGAGGAGGAGGAGGGGATGATAAAGCGTTGGTACTGGGGTGTATGGAGGGGGTGGGGGGGGAGGGAAAGTAGAGTTAGACGATGAGGAAGGTGAGGGGATGGGGGTGGGGGGGGGGGTGGGGGGGGGGGGGGGCGGAGGGTGAAGAGCTGGTTGGTGGGGTGTGATGTGGTTGGGCGGTGGGGGGGGAAAAAGGGGCGGGTAAATGGGGAAAGTAGGAAAGTCGCGGAGAGGCAGGAGGAAGATGAAGATGAGGAGAGGAGGGGTGTGATAAAGCGTTTGGTAATGGGGTTGTTGGGAGGGGGGGGGGGGGGAGTGGCGGGGAAGCAGTGGGGGGGAGGGTAGGGGCAAGGAAAAGGTTAGGGTTAGGCGGGGGAGGGTGGACCTTGGGAAGGATGGAGAGGCGGGGAGGAGAGATGAGGGGGGAGGAGAGGGAGAATGGGGGAGAGGAGGAGAGAGAGGAGGAGGGGAGAGGAGAGACCGAGAGGGAGGAGTAGAGATGAGGGCGGAGGAGGGAGAGGGGGAGGCGTAGGGAGAGGAGAGAGGAGGGAGCGAGGGAGGAGTGAGAGGACGAGGGGGGAGAGAGAGAGGGAGGGAGGGATGAGAGGCGCGATGAGGAGAAGAGAGAGAGAGAGCGGGGGCGGGCCAGGAGATGGTGGGGAGAGACCCAGGAGAGATCGAGAGTGAGTTGAGACAACTCCAGACAGAAAGAACTACGAGACGGGAAAAATAATAGAAAAAAAGACATAGAGAAAGACAGACAGAAATAGAGGACACACGGGCATTTTGCGCGCGCGTTGCACACACACACACACACACAATACAGGTCACATACACGACGTGCACACCAAAACACACACACCCACACACCACACACCACACACCCAACACACACACACACACAGAGGAGAGAGAAGAGGAGAGAGGAGGATAGAGACGCGATTCCTCTTTGATCGTTCTCCATCATTTTTGTGCGTATTCTCCGTCACTATGACTGGATGAAGAACCAGGACAACGGTGTCAAAAAATAGAAACATAATTGTAAATAAACAACTTAATGATAATAACTGATATAAAATAATAAATAAAAACCTGTACCTTTTATCAACCAAAATATCCACAACTTTTATCGGTTCTTTCTATACTCTCTATCTCTCTATCTTTACCTTTCTCTCGCTCTCTTATCTATCTATCTCTATCTCTATATATCTCTTCCTCCCTCTCTCTTCCTCTTCTCTGGTCAGTCTGCTGGGTTTCAAGGACGAACGACTTTGACCCCTGCAGCACGGTTCTGGTCGATCGTCTATACTTGATGGCGATGCCGGCACGCTGCGCCGCCACTTTTATGTACTTACGTCTGGGCATTATAACACGGAAAAAAGGAAGGAAAGATGAATGAGCGGACACAGAACAAAAGTAAAGCCAACAAAGAAAAGACAAGAAAAGAAAAGAAAAGAAAAAGAAAAAAAAAAAAAAAAAAAAAAAAAAGGAGGAGGGAAAAAAAGAGGGGGGGAGGAAAAAACTACCTGCCCCGTCGGTATAGTCAGTCCTTTTCATTATCGGTCTGTCTGTATGTCTGTATGGTATGTCGGTGTGTCTGTCTCTGTGGTGTGTGGTGGTTAGTGTGTGTGATGTGTGTGTGTGTGGTTCGTGTGTAGTGTGTTAGTGCATTGTTAGTGTGGTGGGTTCTGTCTCCTCCGTCTGCCTGTCTCTGTTGACAGTCTATTAGGTAGTGTGTATCAATGGGGGTAGGGGAGATTGCAGAGAGGAAAAGACGGAGATCGGAGACGAAGAGAGATGAGGAGTCGGAGAGGTGGAGAGAGAGTGAGAGTGGAAGGGAGAGACTGAGAGGTAGATGATCATCTGGGACAACGTGTTCCAAGCATATGCTGTGTGTGTGGTTGTTTGGATGTGTTTACTTGAGTATGCATGAGTGCTTGCAAAATTGTGCATTATGAGTGACAGTTCATGATATTTTAACGGGCACGTGCTAATGCACATTGTGTCGTTGCGCGTATGTGTGTTGCCGTGCGTTCGTCCGTGTGGTGGTGCATGGGTGTGTGTGTGTGGGTGGGCGTGACTCGTCTGTCTGTTGTCTATCTGTCTGTCTGCGTATGTCTGTCTGTTTGTCTGTCGTCTCTATATCTCTCTTCTATCTCTCTCTCTAATATCCTCTCTAATCGCCCGAAGTGGTGTCCCTCGTCGTGTTCTGTGGTGTGTGGCCTGGTGTGTGTGTGTGTGGCTATGAATGTGTGTGGTGTGGAGTGTGTGTGGGTGTTTGTGACGAGTCCTAATGGAGGAAGTGCGAGTGTTGCTATCGTGCTTGAATCTTTGTGTGTGTGTTGTGTGTGTGTGTGCTGTGTGGGAAAGCGAAAGAGAGACGAAGACGACGATTGCCGAAAGATGTAGGAGAGAGTAGCCAGAAAAGACAGAGAGCCCGGAGAAAGGCGAGAGAGAAGAAGACGAAACGAGAGAGGGTGGGAGTACGAAAGAGAGGGGGGGAGGGAGAGAGAGATAGAGAGAGAGAGCGGAGAGAGAGAGGCCGGAGAGAGAGATAGTAGTAGAAATTAATACACAGACAAAAAAAGGACACGAGAGAGGGAGTGGGGGTGGGAGAGAGAGAGAGAGAGAGAGGAGAGAGAGAGAAGAGAGAGAGAGAGACGAGATAGAGAGAGGTGAAAGAGGAACGAGGGCACGAAAAGCGAACCCTGAACGAAAACAGATGTGCAATTAGTGTTGACCATCACGCGTGGACGGCTGATGGCGCACGCACGCATTGACTCGCGCAATGGCCCGATTGATGCCAGCCAGCGCTTTGCATTAGCAGCCTCAAGGAAACTAAACAGCCCCTGCCCTACCCATCATTTCTCCCAACGTTTCGCCGTGCCGCTTCACTGAGCGTTGTTCTCGCTTCGCTGAATCGCGGGCGCGCCGAAGACGCGCATTCCAATGACTCTATCTGTCTAGTTACCTGTCTGTCTATTTTATCTATCGACCTATCTATCTATCTATCTATCTATCTATCTATCTAGAGCTGATTGTTCCATATCTTTTGATCTCCCTTGCATCCTTGAATGGATCCTCAAGCATAGGCTCAAAGATCGTCCCCTACGTTTTATACTGTTTGCGTAATGTTCTAGTTTTTCAGCAACTTTTTTTTTCCCTCTCCACACTTTCGTTTTGTTTCATTTACTACCCTTCGCTGGCTGCTTTGGAGGTGCTGTTGGATTCTTTTTTTAATCCCGTGGTAGTGAGAACACCACAGAATTATGGACTGTGGTGTGTCGCCATTTGACGCCAAGAGAATAGATATGATCAGCCGTCTCTTTGATGAATCCGATCCAGTGGACGAAAGACCTGGAGGAAAGCAATACAAGTAGATCTACCTTTGAGAGGGGATTACAATGGTTTCCTCATGCACCTAGTGAAGGATTTTCATATTTATGATATGATTCTTTTGTGTTCTCACTTCCTTAAACTTCTTTTTTTTTTTATTAGTTCACATCTTTGCCAAGTCATTACTATAAAGACGGAAAAATTGTTTGTCTGCACTTGTTTTCCCCCACTACTTTATTGTTCAGCATTATACCCAGATAGATATATGAGCGCGCGTGTGTGTGTGTTATTAGATAGATAGACATATAGATAGATTGACGGACTGATCGGTCGATAGACCGGTGAAACATCTGTATGTGTCGACTGGTAGAGAAATAGATATAGCAATGTAGGTCTCTAGATATAGATACAGCTCTCTGTCTATACGCATAGATCAACTTGTTTATGCGGCAATGTGTGTATCTAGTATATTAAAGCGAGTCCATTTGCCTGAAGTATTGATAAGGTGGAAACAATGTGTGGATACATCTACCTTGATAACAGATATAGATAGACAGACAGATATAACAGTGTCCGCCTCTGAGCTGTGCTGTGTGATACCATACAGCTCAAACTCTCGTGTCACATACACTGCACACCTGCATGTGTGTGTGTGTGTAAGAGTTGTACTTCATGATCCTATATACACCTCAGAGTGGCGCTGTATACCTCAGAGTTCTGCCCGTAAAACTGTTCACACCTCTGTGTTGAACTTCACAACACTGCACAGTTCAGTCAGGCGACAGAAAGCAGCACAATTTAGAGTTGTAGCACCCAATGCCAAACAGTTCAGTTTTACAACATAATGCTGTATGGTTCAGAGTTTACTACAAAACACTGTATGGTTCAGAGATTTACTATATAACTACGGTTTAGAGTTTTAGTACATAACACTGTACGGTTCAGAGTATTACAACATAACACTGTACTTTTCAGAGTTTTACTACGTAACACTGTATGGTTCAGAGTTTTACTGCATAACTCTGTACTCTTCAGAGTTTTACTATATAACACTGAACTGTTTAGAAATGTTCTATATAAAGACTGTACAGTTCAGGGTTGTGCTGTATAAAACAGTGTGAACGTCAGTGTTGAACCACATAGGACTGCAAGCTCAGAATTAAGCTTTGTAAACACCACACGGCTGAAAATCACACCATTCAACGCTGGAGGCCTCCCTCCGAGTTGGGCTACAGAACTCCTGCACAGCTTAGAATGGCGCTGCGTAAAACTGTACACCTAAAAAAATACCTTTAAAAATATTGTGCTATAGACCACTGTACAGCCCAGAACATCTCTGTACTTATCTCCCCCTGCGCGTAGGAATTGCGTACTCCGATGACAGCCCGTCAGAGCGAAGGAAGACCCACGCAGTGAAATGAAGACGGCCTCAGCACAAGTCCTTGGCATCTCCTATAATATTATGGAACGTCTCACAAACGACTATGTCCGTGTAGAACGTGCAGCGTTGTGGGATCACCCCAAGCACCGCGAGGAAACGAAGGCTGAAGTGGTATGGACATGTGACAAGATTAAGGGATTCTCCACGACCATCCTCCCTGAAGGGAGGGGGACGGGGGTGGGGTGGGGGGTGGGGGGAAGATGGGGGAAGAAACGGTGCAGGGGGGGATGTGAAGACAAGGGCCTGATAGAGACAGAGGTGGACGAAGGGACAGCTTGGCTGAGTGGTCCAGAAAGGGTTCTAATGAAACCCAGGCTGCTGCAGTTCGCCAGACGTCAGGACGTCTGGTGCAGCGTATGTCATTTGCCGTGCCCCCCCCCCCCCCTCCCCCCGCCTCCCCCCCCACCCCCCCCCCCCCCCCCCCCCCCCCCCCCCCCCCCCCCCGGCCCCAGCCGTGTTCCGGGTACAGCGATGGTGACTGCGGAGAGTTGTGGCGCTATGCCACATGTAATCAACAGCTCAGAGTGTTTTCGCAAAGGTGCAAAGCTCAGGGTGGAATTATGTCACTGAATGACGGTGGTAGCAGCGGGCGGGTGTCAGTGGTCATCATTCTCAGGTGACGTCTTCGCCGAAAGCGGATGCAGGGAAAACATCGAAAATGGACCTCTGCGAGGGGTACCATTTGTCTGTATTGTCATCGCTATCACTCATACCACTTCCTCTAGTTGTGTGTGTGTGTGTGTGTGTGTGTGCGCGCGCGCGCGCGCGCGAGCGCCTCTCTCTCTCTCTCTCTCTCTCTCTCTCTCTCTCTCTCTCCTTTGTCCATCCATTATTCATCACCACCAACACCTCCACTATCACTACCACCTCCAGAACTCACACATTCACATGTTCCTCCTCTCATTCCTAGACCACCACTGCCACCACCCCCTCCCCTCCCTCCTCACATTCCTTTAGGCGGAGAATGACCAAGAAGCAGTAGAACAGATGGCTTCAATCATATCCCAAAGGTCAGTCTCCTGACCCGCTCTCCCCGCCCCCCCCCCCCCCCCCCCCCCCAACCTGTCCCCCATCTCCATCCCCTCACTCCCGTCGACCTCCCCCCCCCTCACCCCCACCCCTCTCTCCTTCCTCCACACACAAGCAGTCTCCAGTGACACAGGCAGATTCCTCTGCCAGCAGCGAGGACCTCAAGATCTGGGGACCCCTGGATTCCGCGACGGAGTTGAGCCAGTTCTAATCCTGTATCTTTCTGACCCTCTCCGGCCGTCTCGCCACCCTCATCCACTCCGTTCCTCCCCCTCGCCCGTTCCCCCCCCCCCCCCCACCCCACCCCCCACACACCCTCCCCCCACCCCTTCCCCTCCCTTCCTGACTTCCAGAATCTTCTTCCCCCAAGCATCGGCTTCGGCATCGGCAGCAAAGAAGGCAGCAAGAGCAATAGCAGCAGCAGCAGCAGCAACTTCATCGCATCACACATGCGGCTCAGCTTGGCGACTATGATCCCGAATGCCGCCCATGTTTCCGATCGTCCAGAATCTGGCCGCGGCCGAATGACGCGCAGGAAGCAAATAGCACGTGACATGTTGACGAGACGCCTGTCCTG
>JADBJO010009695.1:42500-52500 GCA_016801955.1 Conus betulinus
GCCAGCATGAGTGAGCTCTCCCTCCGGAGGGTGCCACCACGTCCATCCATCGACATTCCCTGTGAATTTGCCGATACCTGTAACCCGACAGAATCAAAACAAGGGCACAGACGTGGAGAGATTGAATGTAACTGAAACCGAGATCACAGTGAGAATAGCGCATGAACGGCCATACAACTTGAATCTTTCTTTTTGTAGCCGCTTGACGACGATGAAGACGAAGAGGTGATGTTACGGATTTCCTTTCAGGTCTTCGACTGGATGACAGGGCTTTAACTCGACGCTTACTTTCATAATATATCCAGGCGTCAGCCAGGCCCGAGAGATATCGACACCTGCGGTGTTGTCAGAAAACTTGAACCACGCGTCAGAGACGCACCCATTAAGCGGAAGAAAGTCGATCGCATACTCCCAGTCTTCCCAGCTGAACTCACAGCAAACTCAGGTCAGGGTAGGAGCCGGTCGGGGCAGATAAAATCCCGCAAATTGAATGGTTCTGATGGGAATGGAACCCACAGCCTCCCAGGCGGGATTCTGCGACGCTAACCACATCACCACAATAGTTGGAGATCGCCTGCACATGACTGCAAGCCGATGTGCACGGCTGTTTTGACTATAGCGTGTAAATCTCTCTGCATAAACAGTTCTCTGTATAATCAGTTCACATCTGTTTAACTTCCTTCTTCATGCCTCGTCGATATAGCAGTTGTATTTACTGTGCGATATAGCAGTTGTATTTACTGTGCGATATAGCAGTTGTATCTACTGTGCAATATAGCAGTTGTATCTACTGTGCAATATAGCAGTTGTATCTACTGTGCAATATAGCAGTTGTATCTACTGTGACATATAGCAGTTTGTTTCTACTGTGCGATATAGCAGTTTGTTTCTACTGTGCGATATGGCAGTGTTGTTACTGTCAATATTCTACTGTTCAATATAGCAGGTGTATCTACCGTGAGATATAGCAGGTGTATCTACTGTGCGATATAGCAGTTTGTATCTACTGTGCGATATAGCAGGTTGTATCTACCGTACGATATAGCAGTTTGTATCTACTGTGCGATATAGCAGTTGTACTGTGCAATATAGCAATTGTATAATTGTATCTGTTGTACGTGTACACCGCTTTGTCAGTACGACTGACCTGAATTTCCGGGATGTTTGCATGAAGAGACAGGGTAGAGAGAGAGAGAGTGTGTGTGTGTTGTGTGTGTGGTGTGTGCCTGCGTGTATATGCGCGCACGCGTGTGTGTAAGTGTGCGTGCACGCGTGCGTGCGCGCGTGCGGCGCGCGCGCGCGCGTGCGGTGTGTGTATTGTGTGTGTGTGTGTGGTGCGCGCGCGCGCGTGTGTGTGTTTGTGCGCGTGTATGCGTGTGTGTGTGTGTGTGTGTGTGTCTGTCTGTTGTCTGTCTGTCTGTCTGTCTATCTGTCTATCCGCCTGACTATCTTTCTGCCTGTCTGTTCGTCAGTTTATCGCTTCTCTTTATTCCTCAGTCCATCTGATACTTGACTTCTTCTCTCTCTTTCCTTCCTTTTTCCCGGCTTCCCTCCTCTTCCTCCTCTTCATAATTATGATTTCATTTGTGATCGTGGGTTACCATGAAGGATATGATAGCGATAACAGTGATGATGTGGATGTAACAACATGATGAATGATGACAATGATGATGAGGAGATAACAGTGATGATGATGATGATGATGATGAATTGATGATGAATGACGATGAATGATAATGATGATGATGATGATGATGATGATGACTGATTATGATCCTGATGTGAACCCATAATTATTGGGGTGATTATGGTGAAGCTGCAACACATTAAACTGTGTTCTGTTTTGTGGGGGGATATCTCAACCCGATTCACGGTACAAAAGGCACCAAAACACCATCTCTCTTCGCCTCTTTCTCTCCTCTCTGACCGCACCTTCTGTGGGAGATCTGTTTCAACCTGTATTATGATTCACGTGTGTGTTTGTGTGGTGTGTGTGTTTGTACAGTGGTCTCTCTCTGTCCTGCCTCATCGACTCTCTCTCTCCCTCCTCTCCCCCTCTCCTCTCCCTCTCTCTCTCTCTCTCCTCTCTGTCTCTGTTCTCTCTCTGTTATTATGTGTGTAAGTGTATGTGTGTATGTGTGTGTTGTGTGTGTGTCTGCCTTCCAGCCTGCCTGCCCCTCCCCCCCCCCCCCCCCTCGCCTCTCTCTCTCTCTCTCTGCCTGTCGGTCTCTGTTCAACCCTTCCTCTCTCTCCTGTTCCCTCTTCTCTCTCTCTCTCCTCTCCTCTCTTCTTCTAGTGTGTGTGGTGTGTTAGTGTGTGTGTACCTGCTTGCCTGCTTGCCTCCCCCTCCCTCTCTCCCTCCCTCCCTCCCTCCCTCTCTCTTCTCTCTCCTCTCTTCGCTCTCTCTCTCCCTGCTCTGTCCTGTCCTTCTGTCCTGTCTGTCTGTCTGGCTCTCTCTCTCTCTCTCTCTCTGTCTCTCTCTCTCTCTCTCTACTCGTCTCTCTCTCTCTCTCGCTCTCAGCATGTAGGTGAATTTGTAAGCGAAGCAATACGCACCGACTAATTTACTCCAGAAATGTGAACCTAATTGTGAACATTGCTATGGAAGCCCAAGCACATTGATCTCCGCTCGTCTTTAATTGTGAAGTATCCTAGAACAAGACCATGGGTGTGTGCCTGCGTGCGTGCGGCGTTGCGTGCGTGCATGCGTGTGTGTGTGTGTGTGTGTGTGGTGTGTGTGTGTGTGTGTGTGTGGTGTGTTGTGTGTGTGTGTGTGTGTGTTTTTTTTTTTACTTTATGGGTGTTCTGAGACACACTTGACACTTTGACACTTTGATATTTTATTGTCATTACCAAAGAGATCTTATGACAAGGGGGGGGGGGGAGGGGGGAGAGGGTGGGTAACAGAAACAATAATAACACTAACATTTCCTTATGTCCTCACGCACAGGAGTAATGCAGTAAGGTTTAAAAAAAATCTGAAGACTGACTCGACCATCCACTCAATCAAATGATGACATTGTATCTTACTGATCTCTTCCACATGCGATGAATGATAATATTCATTCAGATATCTCTTGTAATGCATTATCTTAAATTTTCACTATCCTCATCTTTCTCGTTTTCAATGCTTCCTCGATGAATTTGCAGCTGATTTAATTACAAGTTCATCTGATGATGATAACACGACAGCAACATTTTGTCTTTTAGCTATATCTAACTGGAAAAAAAAACAAAAAAAACAAAAAAAAAAATGAACAGTTTGTCCGCACTTTATTTACAGTGGAACAGAAAGTGTTTCTTTGTCATCAGTGGTTTTTCTGACACAGAGAGAGGAGAGAGAGAGAGAGGAGAGAGGAGAGAGATTTTTTAATTTTCAATAGTTTAAGATGTAATTTGTTTCACAGTTACAATTTCTGATTTTATTATTTTACTTATAAACGTTTTAAATGTTTCCCTGTTAATTTTCCTTTCTGACTTGTTATGTCCATTCAGATGTTGATTGTATTATTTTGTTTATCATTTATTTATTAAGTTTTTTTTTAATGTCAGTACAAAACTATGTGGAATCTAGCAGTAAATGGTTTCAGTCAGTTAGTCAGTGTGTGTGTGTGTGTGTGTTGTGGTGTTCTCTGTTGTGGGTGGTGTGTGGTGTGTGTGTGTGCGGTGAGTGCGTGCGTGCTTGCGCGCGCGTCATCAACACGCGTTTGGTGTTTATGCTTTAGGGGTGTGTATGTGTGTGGTGTTGTGTTGGGTGTGTTGTGTGTGTTGTGAGTGCGAGATTAGAGCGAGAAGAGGAGTATGAGGAGGAGGGGACGAGGGGAGGAAGGAGAGATGACGGAGAGCGGATCCGGAGGATGAGAGGAGGGAGGAGGAGAGAGAAGAGAGAGAGAAGAGCGAGAGAGAGAGGTTGAGATGAGAGAGGAGAGGAGAGAATGAAAGTACACGAAGGGTTGACAACACGACATTCCCAGTGGGGGGCGAACGTCCAAGAAACCCGTTTAATACTTTTAAGTTAAACTCGGTGATATGCTTCAAGGACGATCTTCTTCTTCTTCTCTTTTCTTCTTATTTCTTTCGTTTTCGTTTCTTTCTTTATTTCTGTTTCTTTATCTCTCGTCTCTACTTACGGTCTCTTACTATATCTTCTCCTCATCTCATATCTAAACCTCCTTTCTCCTCCTACTCTCCTGCCTCTTCCTTCTTTATTTCTTAGGATTATTATGTTCCTTCCCTACCCTTTTCAATCCCTTCCTCCTCTCCTTTTTCTCCTCTTTCTTCTTCTTTCTTCTTATTCTCTACCTACTCCAAATTCTTCTTCTTATTCGTCTTCTTCTTCTGCTCCTCCTCACTCCTAAAATTCTTCTTCTTCTTCCTTCTTCTTATCCTTCCTCCAAATTCTTCTTCTTCTGTCTTCTTCTGCTAATCCTCTTCTCCTCCTCCCCCCTCTTTATCTTCTTCGTCTTATCTCCTGATCCTCCTCTTCATCCTCCTCCCTTCTCCTTATCCTTCGTCTTTTTTCTTTACTCTTCTTCTTCTCTCCTCTTGCTCCTGCTCCTCCTCTCCCTCCTCCTTCCTTCTCATCCTTCTCCTTCTTTTTCTTTCTTCTTCTTCTTCTTCTTTCTAGGGGATGGGGGTTGTGGTAGAAAAGAGGAAGAGGGGAGAGCGAGGGGGTGGGGATTAGCGGTGAAGATGCTGGTCAGGGTTAGGGTCCAGCACCCCTTCAGGAAGGTGTCCTCCTCCTCCTTCTTGTCATTGTTCTTTGCAGTGTTGTTGCTGTGTTGTGTTGTTGTTGTTGTTGTTGTTGTTGTTGTTGTTGGTTGTTATCATTATCATTGTTGTTGCTGTTGTGGCAGTCGTATTGTTATTAAGAATATTGGTATTATTAGTCTAATCGTCGTTTGGGTATTGGTATTTTTTTTTACTGCAATCTTTATTATTGTAATTCTTACGTTACCATCATCATCATCATAATCATCATCAGGTCATCATTGTCATCATAATCATCATCATCTTCATCATTGTTATTATTACTATTATTATCACAATTGATGTTGTAGCTTTTGTGGTTGTTGTTCTGGACCAGAAGTAGTAATAGTAGTTAGTAGTAGCTAGCAGCAGCAGCAGCAGCAGTTAGTAGTAGTAGTAAAAGTAGTAGTAGTAGAGATGACAAAATTCTGGATTCTGAATACCTTTTGTTGCTGTTCTTGCAGCGGAGTACACCTGCACCTTCCGCTGTGAAGTCCAAGACACACCTGGTCTGGGAACCCACTGAAGGTATGTCTGCATCCTTTTCTATCACTCTTATAGTCTGCGTGTGACTGTGGTGGGCTGTGCCATTGGTCTGTCTCGAGCGTTGATCTGTCAATGATCTCTAGCTGAGTTATACCCCCCCCCCCCCCCCCCCCCCCCCACCCCTCCCCCCCCCCCCCCCCCCCCCCCCCCCCCCCCCCACCCCCCCCCCCCCCCCCCACCCCCCCCCCCCCCCCCCCCCCCCCCACCCCCCCCCCCCCCCCGGGTCCCTCAGTCCCCAAATCTTCCTCCCCTCCGTCCCCTTCTCTTATGATTCAGTTATACGAATAGGAGGATTTTATTCACATATCCAAACAACACACACACACACACACACACACACACACACACACGCAACACACACACACACACACACCACACACACACACACACACACACGCACGCACACACGCACGCACGGCACACATACACACACACACACACACACAACACACACACACACGCACGCACGCACGCTCGCACACGCGCGCACACACACACACGCTCTCTCTCTCTCTCTCTCTCTTCTCTCTGTCTCTCTCTCCTCTCTCTCTCTCTAAGGGAGAAGCTAACAGACAGAGATAGATGAGGAGAGCAAGATAAGACAAAAGTACAACGGAACGGAGATCGGAGAGTGACGAGCGAGCGAGCGAGGAGAGAGAGAGAGAGAGAGAGAGGGACAGAGAGAGACAGAGACAGAGAGAGAAAGAGTAGATCAGACAGAGAGAGAGAGAGAGAGAGGAGAGAGATTGAGAGAGAGAGGGGGGGGGGGGGGCGCTCATGGAGCGGTAGCTAGAGAAAAGGGAAATTAAGTAGTATGGGAGCGGGAGGTGGGGGGGGGGGGGGAGATGGGATGGGAGGTAGGGAGAGGGGGGAGGAGGTTTCATTGTTCCTGCATGTCCGCCGGACTTGGGAAGCAAAGTGACTCGGATATTTGGGCTGCACCGCACTGGCCCAAGTGACGTCGTCGTCGTCGTTGCTGTCGTTGTTGCCATTATTGTCACAGAGGACAGGAGCACTATAGCAATGATTTAGTGTGGTCGATGACCATTTTATAGGACATGCTGGGTTCATTTTCGCCCTGTACTCTTTTCTTCTTCTCTCTCTCTCTCTCTCTCTCTCTCGCTCTCTCTCTCTCTCTCTCTATCTCTCTATCTCTCTCTCTCTATCTTTTCCACTTGTTGCTGCCGGCATTCCTTCGTATCTGATTGCTGCCGTTAATGATGTTGCAGTTGTTTGTTTGTCCTCCTCCCTTCTTCTCTTCTCTCTCTCTCTATCTCTCCTATATCTCTCTCTGTCTCCACCTCCTCTCCTCTTTATCATCCTTCTCTTTCTCAACCCTCCGCTTTCTCTACTCCTTCTCCTCTCTCACTCCATTCTTCTCTTTCTTCTTTCTCCTCCTCTCCTACTTCTCTTTTGCATGTTGTTGTCTTGTTAGTTCTCTTGTGTTCTTGTAGTTCTTCTCTTCTTGCTTGTCGTTGTCGTTGTTGTTGTGTTCATTATTCTTCTCTTTCTTCTTGTTGTCGTCGTCGTAGTCGTCGTTGTGTTGTTGTTGTTGGTGTTGTGTTGTGTTGTTGTTGTTCTTCTTATATTTTCTTCTTCTTCTTCTTTTCTTCTCTCTTCGTCTTCATCGTCGTCGTCGTCGTCGTCGTTGTTGTTGTTGTTGTTGTTGTTGTTCATCTTCTTCTTCTTTCTCTTGCTTATCTTATTGTCGTCGCGTCGTCGTCGTCGTTGTTGTTGCTGTTGTTGTTGTTGTTGTTGTTGTGTTGTTGCTTCTTCTTCTCTTTTCTTCTTCTTCTTCTCTCCATGTTGTTGTCATTGCTATGTTGTTGTTGCCGTTCTATTTGACTACTACTACTGTGCTGATACTATTTTGTTCTGCTTATTCTTCCGCCCTCTCTCTCTCTCCTACTCTTTCTCTTTGTCTGTGTCGCTGTCTGTCTGTCTGTCTCTGTCTCTCTCTCTCTCTCTCTCTCTCTCTCTCTCTCCGATTTTCTCTCTGTCTGTCTGTCTGTATGCCTGGTCTGTCTCTGTCTGGTCTGTCTGTCTGTCTGTCTCTCTCTCTCTCTCTCTCTCTCTCTCTCTTCTCTCTCTCTTTTCTCTCTCTCTCTCTCCTTCACTTTGCGCACACGTTTGGAGTGAGTCCGTATGTAAATGCATATGGTGTGTGTCGTTTGTTAGAAACGTCACTGGAAGGATCTGAGGGTATTGGTATTCTTACCTTTTCCCCCCAACTTTTCAGCACATGCCAAAATGAAACAGTGTTTGAAATCTCTCATTTAGCTTTAGCGTGTTTCTGATTATTTTTGCTGTTGGTTGTTGCTGTTCTTGTTTGTAAAACAAGACACATCGCATCTTTGTGTATCCATCGTACATCGTATGTTTACAAAGGTGTAGTCCTTTATTTTTCTGAGAACGTAAACAATGTCAAAAACGTGAGTCACTGAGAACGAACAACACTCTTGAGTTTGGATTTGAGCTACGCTTGTATGAATCTTGCCGGGATTAATTTTCGCAATCGGCCTGAGCTCTGCCTCTGTTTTGTTCAGAACCTGTCGGAGTGAGCCAATCAAATGCCTCATGGGCGTACATGGACCCGCCCCTTGAACCGGATCCACATTAATTTAATGGACTCGTCCTTGGGATCAGATTCCGTCTTTTCACCAGATTTGGAAGAAATCAGTTCAGCATGGGACTCTTCTTCTTCTTCTTCTTCTTCTTCTTCTTCTCTTCAGTCTTGCTGACAGACAGATGGACAGACAAAAACCACGTCGGTAAAAAAAAAAAAAATTTAACCTCCTAACTCCTCCTCCTCCTGCTCCTGCTCCTGCTGGTTCTCTGCCTCTTCCTATTCCTCCGCGGTATTCTCCTCCTCTCCTCCTCCTCCTCCTCCTTCCCCTCCTCCTCTTCTTCCTCTGCGTTTTTCTCGATCTCTGGGCCGCGCCATTTGTAGAGACGTTCGCCTGAACGAGATCGTTTCCGCTACCGTTGTTTGTCAGTGAACGTTCGCCAGCAATTCGTCTGAAACGTCTCGGTATCCCAATAGCCCCCCCCCCCTTCCACCGCAACCTCCACCCAACCCCCTCTCTCACCCCCCACCTCCATCCCAGAACCCCCCCCCCCCCCCCCCCCCCCAAGCATGGGTGTTAAAGGTGATGACCTCTTTCGGTCAGAAAAAGGTCTTCTTTTTTTTTTTTTTTTTTTGTCTTTTTTCTTTTAAAGGGACTAGGCCCCAAAAAGCTCATTAGTGAGCAAAGAGGCCCGCGGTACATTTCATTACTGTCCATTACCGACCCGCCCCGAGCCTGTGGCGGAGTGGAACACGGGCGGAAAGGGAGGGTGGGTGGTAAAGGTGGGGGTGATAGCCAGGGTGGGCTTGGTTGGTTATTTATTGGGCGAGGGATGCCTGTAGGGAGGGCACTGTACCCGTGTCTCATTTAGCCCCCAAAGTGCCCATGAAGCGCTCTGTCTCCTCCTCCGCCTTCTTCCTCTCCTTGTGGGGAAGGAGGAGGGCAGGGGGTGGGAGAGAAAGACAGACAGACAGAGAGGCAGAGAGAGAGAGAGAGAGGGAGATATCTATCTATGATCTATCTATCTATCTATCTCTATCTATCTATCTATATACATATGTATATTACACACACACACACACACACACACACACATATATATATATATATATGTATGTATATATATACATGAGAGAAATACAGAGAGAGAGAGAGAGAGAGAGGGATGGGCGATGGGGTCGAGTGGAAGGAGAGGCAGGCGGGTGGAGGGTGTGAATGGGGGTGAAATCGAAAGAACTTGGCGGCGGAGGATAAACCGTTGTGACCACACACCGCAGTTAGTATTTGCAACTAAATCACTATGTCACCTAGGTAAGCAACTGGAGGTGTGGCATAAATTCCAGCCAAAAATTGATGGAATACTGATAAAAGACCAAATGAAGACTCCCCCCACCCCCACCCAATCATTTCACTTGTTTTACGTAATTCGGCCGATGAAAGCATTCACAATGTAGAAATACATGAACTACCCGTTAGTTGAGTTCACGTGTCAGGACTTCGCACTCAGCCGTGGCCCTTCTTTTCGCCAGTTGGTTTCCAGCCAAATAGTCCCATTCCTTTCATTTTAATCTGTCTGCTTGAAACCACCTGCCACGTACCTTGATATGCCTCAGAAAAAAAAAAAAAAAAAAGAAAGAAAATCAAGTTTCAGACACAATAAAAATCCTCAAAACAAATGTGATTGAGGCAGTTTATAAATACTCGCTTCTCCTTAAGCAAGACCTTAGCGTAGTAATCAAGGTTTGGTGGACAGCCTGTGTTTGAAAGATTTGCCGTCAGAGATTGGGATTTTCGATTTGAGACAAGTCCATATACGCTACACCCCATGGGGGGGCCGGAATAGCTCAATTTGGTAGAGCGCCGGACTCGTAATCCAAGGGTTGAGGGTTCGAATCTCCGCCGGCCCGTTTCAGAACGGGGGGATTTTTCCCTCGGAGTTAATAGTAGTTCCGACTCCATTTCCCATACAGTCCTTCGAATGAGACTATGAACGCACGCGTAACATCTTGCACACACGTTAAAATCCCATCACCAACTTTCGGAAGAGAAGGCCAGTTTGGGCTGTTGGTATGGATGACACGTTACACATAGCATGCACCTCCCCCCGAAGATGGAGTATAACTGCCTTAATGCGGCGG
>JADBJO010009695.1:55000-56880 GCA_016801955.1 Conus betulinus
TCCTGATACAGTGATTGAAGCGATCGTAGTAGCCACCGTAATCATGAGGTATTAGAAAGATGATGATGATGAATCTGAATGATAATATTTGCCCATCAAAAAGATAACTGTGACTCCTGGGGATGCGCATTGGCATCATGTTCAGAACGTGGACCTACGGTTGGTTTCAGTTCCAGTTTCATCAAGGAGGCGTCACTGCGTGCGGACTAGTCCATATACGCTGCACCACATCCGCTAAGTTTTGAGACCACATTGCGCATGATTTTAAGCTGAGGGATAGATGAATTACAACAACAATATGAAGAGAATTGAAGAAGAGGCTCTCGTGGCTGTGACTTAGCAGATGTCTGACCTACGCATTAGCCCATGGCGCTGGTCAGACCTTGAGTGCCTTCCCAACATTGTTTGTGCCCTTTTTAACGGTTTGGTAAGGCACAGAATAACAGAATCCCAGATCTGCCATGATTAATCGTTTTCAGTCAATCACATCATAAGATTGCCTTAAGTCACATTGGAATTGGCAATCAAGCTGGGGGCCGAAATAGCTCAGTGGTAGAGCTCCGCACTCGTAATCTTGGTGATCCTTGGGGTTGCGGGTTCGAATTTCCGCCGGACCGTTTCGGTACAGAGGGGGATTTGTCCCCTCGGAGCTAACATTGGTTCTGACCCCATTTCCCATACAGTCCCTTCCAATGAGACAATAAACCGAGAGTTTCCGTGTGTGAACGCACGCATAACGTCTTGCACACACGTAAAATCCCATCACCAACTTTCAGAGGAGAAGCCCAGTTTGGCTGTTGGTATGGATGACACGTTACACATAGCATGCACCCTGCGTGAGAAATGGAAAGAATGAAGGAAGTAAGGAAATGGAGAGAACTATATTGAACGATGTTGACTGGATGACACAAGAAACGACTGAATGAAGAGCCAGCTGGCAGCTCATCATTCGGCATTACGCAGGTAGGCAGCCCGTTGTGTAAACGAGTGTGGATTGTAAATCGCTTAGAGCTTGGTCTCTAGCCGAGGATAGGCGCTATACAAGTGCTAATAGTAATAGTAGCGTTCGCCAGAAACTACCCCGATCAATCGGTGGGAAAGAACCAGTGCAACGTGTTCTTGCGAGCTGTAGACAGACCTTATGAACAGATGAGAGCGTCTGCTCAGGAGTTCAGATGTAAAATTGACTATTTTTTTTAATGACTTTATTTTAAAGGGGATTAACAATGTGTTCGCTTACTCTGCAATGTTTGACTTACTTTAAACGAATTCATATCTCCTGTATGAGTGCAAGTACGTGTGTATGTGTGCGTCTCTCTCTCTCTCTCTCTCTCTCGCTCCTCTTCCTCATCTCTCTCTCTCTCTCTCTCTCTCCTCTCTCTCTCTGTCAATCTCATCTGATGTCCATCTCATTCCCCACCCTCTCACCCCCCTCGTTGCCTGGCTTCCAGAAGTCCCAGTCCCTTCCCTTCCATGGTGCACAGAAAGACAGCTTCTCTGTCGGTTCTCAAAATCAAACACATTGACAAAAAACAGAGAGCTCGCCATATACGGTGGTTCCTAACCACCCGATGAGCCCGTTGCATTCTGTCTTTTTGTTATCCGGGCCCCAAACGGTTCTCTTTCCACCGGAGAACACGATCCCCAGAGGTCTGCTCCCCCAAACCTACCTCTAGATTCAAGTACTGAAATACTCGGCCATTAATCATTAACAACTATTCGCCCACCATTTATGAAGCGAAAACAATAACTATACAGACATAACCGAAATTTGCAACCAGTCTACGCACACCAAGCGCCTGTAACGGTTGGACGAAACACCCCAAACCGGGGAGGCGAAGCGAAGAGATAAGCAGCCGAGCCGCCCGCCCATCAGGACC
>JADBJO010009695.1:74519-80678 GCA_016801955.1 Conus betulinus
GGATTCCCCCTGACAATCTCATACTGATTGTTCCTTGTAGACTGCTGATGGGACAGGACCATCCAGGCTGTAGTAGTGTGTTGGGTGGCCGGAATGAACAGCCTTGGAATCATAGCCTTGACGGGGCACAGACACAGGAATTTAACCCTTGCCATGCCCAGTGATCTTCACCTGTTCACAACCAAACGGGCGTTCTCTTCAAAGGAGCATTATTTTTACTCCAGAACCCCCCATTGCTCAGTATTGGTCCACAACCTGATTAGAAAGGGAGTTGTTTCTAAGACTATACGAACATCAAAAAAAAAAAAAAAAAACGGAACTATTACCAAACATTTAATCATGAACTTGAGAATCTTGGCAGTAACCAAAATGCGCAGTTCATGAGCAGATACGATGAGCATCCCCATAGTAGATCATATCGTAGAATCCACGTTTTCCCCAGTGCAAGTACATTCATTTCTGACTCTCCCCCATGTTTTTTTTCCTTAAAAGCTTCCAGGGGTATATATAGAACCTACTTGTTTTGTTGCAAACTTTTCTGCTCTCAGAAGGAAGCCAACACTGGTTCACTTTCCTACAAAGTTTTTTCTATGTGAATTCTATCAAGGAAATTCCGAACATCGAAAAAGAGCTCAGCCATGCAGTCAATGTGGCTGGAAACGAGCTGAACTGAGATGAACATTTTGTCATTCCATCTTCAAGCCATTTTTCCCACACTGCTCCTCTCTGACACAAATCTGCCACCAGCGTTATTGGCCTGCTTTGTCCAACTCTTCATACCCTTTCCGACCTTTGACCTCTTTGGCTGTCTGTACTTTGTCAAAACTCTTCATACCCTTTCCGACCTTTGACCTCTTTGGCTGTCAGCACTTTGTCCAACTCTCCATGCCCTTTCCAACCTTTGACCTCTTTGGCTGTCTGCACCCAGCGCTCGGGATTCGGCCCATCCCACCTTGCCACCCACACAACAGACCCCTCCAACACTTCTTTGGTCACTGCTACCGAGTAATCGGCAATGGTCAACTTGATACTTTCATCTGGACTAACGTCTTTTCCAGTCGTCTTAGCTTGGTCAGAGTATGAAAGTGATCCTGATACGAGTGGGAGTTCAATTTTTTTTTCCGAAACACTGCCAAGAACAGCTCTTGTGTTCCTTGATGCCGACCATCATGCGGGAATGTTCTGTTGAGCAGCTGTACGGGTCAGTCGTCCCTCATCGGTTGAAGCCAGGCAGGAAGAAGTAGAATGCATAATGGAGAAGGCGTGTCCCTTGGTAAAATATCAACATGATAGCTTGCTTGGTGTAGTGGAGACCAGATCCACCTTGTAAGGATAATTAACTCAAGGGGCAATCCCAAAGAAATGGTAAGGGGGGGGGGGGGGGGGGGGGGGGGGGGGGGGGGGGGGGGGGGGGGGGGGGGGGGGAGGAAGGGGGGAGGATCAAGAACCAATATGACATGTTCTATTACTGTTTGGCACTCAAATACATGATAATATTCACTGAGATGCACAGGCATTCAACTATTTGATATTTCAGTTGTCCCTCATTATGGGACAATTTCTCTTCGATTGCTAACATTGCAACATTTTGGACGACAAAAAGACGAAAAAAGACTCGAAGGGCAAGTTCTCTCTGTATTTGAAACTCCAAATATCGGAACTGGTGTGACGAGGCATAATAGTGAAAATGACAAGGCATGTAGTTGAGCAGAGGAGAACAAAGATAAATGTGGAACAAAGGAGGTTGAGACGGGTCGAAGGTTAGATTACACCGATCACAAACCAAAATCATGCATCTCTTAGAGACGATGCATGTCACATTTTGCATGATGTGTACAAATACTGCTGAATTCTTTAAGATTCCCATATCCTCTATGGAAAACAACCATGTGAATTGTACTGATTTTACTTTGCTGGAAAAAACTTATGTATTTCCTGCAAGACTTCAGGATAATTTCTCCACTTAAATCAATTAAATAAGGATGTTCTGCTACGACATGTATCTTATTATCTTCTTTTCTGTTCAGAGCATTACTTCTGGCATGACTGAATGCATAGATAAGATTTTCAACAACAACATTTCCGGTGTGTTCGTAGGGCGTACTTTAAAGGGCTGTGTGAATATATTTTTTTTATGACTTGTGAGTTGACTTCAACGCGGTGGACAGCCCTGATATGGCCCTTTGCAGTCGGCTGGGCTGTATAAGCAACCTTTACCTTAGCTTACGTTACTTGCAAGCGCAGCTGCAAAAGAATGATACCTGGAAAATCACATCGACACAATGGACACACTAATCAACAGAGAATTTGTGATGCATTCTGGTCAGGGCTTGAACAAAGTTAACCAACATGACAATAGCGCACACAGGCCCGCGCGCGCGCGCGCGCACACACACACACACACACACACGCGCGCACGCACACACACACACGCGCGCACGCGCGCACAACACACACACCACACATGCACGCGTGCATACAACGCACAAATGCAGAGAGATGAGAGAGAGAGAGAGAGAGAGAGAAGGGGGGGGGGGGGGGGCAGACATCAGTTCACGATCTTACAAAGTGTGCTTAATGTGAGCTCTGTTCACATGAAAATCCACATGGTGTGGAAGAGGCCAGTTCTGCAGGACCCACGCAGTCGGCGGGCTGTCAACTTGCTGAACTGAGATGAAGATGCTGTGAATATTGTCCGACACATTTGGAACACCACACTCGGTATACATCGTATGACAGGGATTTTGAGCATCATGCTCACTATATGTACGATATAGTTTGACAGAAATTTTGAGCATCACACTCAGTATATATCGTCTGACAGAGACATTCAGCATCATCTATTGTCTAACAGGGGTTTTTGAGCATCATCCTCTGTACATATCGTCTGACAGGGATTTTGAGCGTCACACCCGGTATATATCATATGACAGGGATTTTGAGCGTCACACTCGGTACATATCATATGACAGGGATTTTGAACGTCACACTCCACTCGGTATATATCGTCTGACAAAGATCCTGAGCATCTCGCTCTGTATATATTGTGTAATATTCCATGATTACAAGGGGTTGGTAGTTTTCAGTTTTACCTGGCAATAAAATGGATGGCATTGAACATTTTAAGTCACTGCAGATTTTTACCTGTCACTACCCGAAGCTTTTAGCTGAACTGAGAGTATGAGGAACGTTCACATGCCATGTAGGTGCGTGAGTTTGGAGCAAGGGTATGTGCTTTTCTTTGGGGTTTAAAAGCGTAAAAAACCAGTGCTGTGAATAATGGAATCCCGGTTTTACTTATGACGTTTGTAAGAACCTTATTGATTTGCACGAATGTCAGCCAAAGCCCTCTTTACATTATTTACATGGCCTGAGATCTTCATCACTATCGGGTGCCTATCAATGTCCGCGGTTGACATCAATTCCTAGTTCCCGATATTGGTATGTCATCTCAGTGCTTGACATCTAACCATGCAACTCTTCTCTCTCTCTGTTTCAGTCTGTCTGTCTTTCTCTCCCTCTCTCTGTCTCTCTCTGTCTCTGTTTATCTGTCTGTCTGTCTGTCTCTGTATGAAAATATGATCTGTAATCAATCCGGATGGCTTTGGAAGATTTCTGTCAAGCTCATGTTTTGTCAGTAGTATCCAAAGAATTTTCCTTTTTCAGAATCCCTAAATTGCATGAAAAGATGCAAAATGAAAACTCTGCTCTGTATACGGTGAAGACTTTTTAAGACACTGACCACAGAAAAACAAACAATGAAACACACACACACACACACACACACACACACCACACCTCACCAGAAGTAGCCGTGAACACACCCTGTGTCTGTTGGGTCTCCTCAGATCCAGGCCGACCTTCACAAAAGATGTGCTTTTCCCACGCTGAACACCAAAGCCTGTAACTCGTTGAAGTGCATGGAGGAAAGCCTCCCTGACAAACATGTACCTCCCGGACACATCGTCTTTGGCCCATGTGCAGCTGCTGATGGGTCACTGTGAACCAAGGACTCGGAAGCTGACTGATGAATGTTTGGGCGGATTGGTGGAAGTGGATGGTGGATGGGTGGGGAGGGAAAGCTTGAGAAGAGAAGGGGCGAGGGGGGGGGGGGGGGGGGGGGGGGGAGGGTAGTGGGGTGGTGGGAATAGCAAGTGCCATTTTGTATAAGCGCTTGTAAATGCACCCCCGGAGTTTCTTTCACCTGTCGCCAGAAAGCGAAAAAAAAGAGAACTAAATGAAGCATATTAGACGCATTGGATTCCTGTCTCACTCATTTTCCTTTCCAGTATGGAAAAGTTCCATAGTGCAGGTGTTACGATGAGCCATTCAGTTTAACATCCGTTCACACTTTTGTCTTCTAACTCGTTCTCAGCCCCCAGATGACCTTGGTGGTTGACTGGGCGATAAAGCACAGAACTGGAACCGAATAACTCTGACCCCTGAATCAGCATGATTGGTCCGCTGGTTGGGCAGTGATCATGGTCAGGGTCTGAGCTAGGTTCTGGGCCACGGCGGTCATTCTGGTCGTGTCCCCGATGGACCACTGTGACCTGCTGGATAGTGGGTGCTCTAGGACGCGAGGAGATCTGGGGTCTAACATTTGTTTTTTTCTTTCTATTCTGGACTGATTCGTAAGTGGTGATCTGATTGTTCAGTTTTCGGATGTGATGAGAAGCAGATGGTGGGTCTGTGTAAAGCAGTGTGTGTTCACTGTATGGAAAAACACCCGTGTTGATTTATACCCCGCTTACAATCTGTTAAAGACGGTATATGCAAAATAAGAACACACACACACACACACACACACACACACACACACACACACACACACACACAGAGTTAAAAAATAAATGGATTGTGCAGTACAGTTCTGATGAGGTCTTCACGAAAAGAGATGACCGCTGCACAAGACAAGTAAGATATACCGTACTGTGTAATACCATACTATACCATGGTATACTACACCACGTTATACTATACCATACTATACCATATCATGCCATATCATACCATGCCATACTATACCTTTAGAAAATGTGTGTGCCTTTTTTTTTTTTTGTATTTGATTTGAGAGTTGACTTCATGGAGATGACCGCCCTGATATGGCCCTTTGCGGTCGGCTGGGCTTTAAGCAGCATTGTCTCTTTCTCCCGCCCATACCATACCGTACCATACAATCTGCTTGTTAAGAGGCATGTGTTGGAGACTATTCATTTCTTGTTATTTTTCTAGTTCGTCAGGACGAGCATTGGGACGTCACAGCTCGCCCTGTTCATCAGCTGAGACTTCCTCAATTCCTGTCCACGGCTTCGGCATGGACACAGTCTTCTGAACGACTTGTGTCATCTTCAGCAGGTGGCACACTGGCGAGAATCCTTTTCCGTAGGACTGGGAGTCGTGCTGAACTCAGATCTGCTGTTCAGCTTTGTAACGTCTCCTCTGCTCCAGACCCAAGTCACCATAAACTTCTGACTCGTCTTCCTGAAGTCTGCCTTCACCGTGTTCTGAAAATTGACCTTCAAGATTGGATGCTAGGGTTCTTTTCCTGGCACAGTGGTAGGACACGATTGTCTCTGATCCAAAACTTGTGGTAGGCCACCGACTATAAAGCAGCCCATTGACTCATTGTTTCTGGAAGAGTCTGTCAACTCTGGACTCCTGTGGACCCTTAAAATCAGCGAGCTTCCGGTCAATGGACTGCCATTGTCTTTTTCTTTCTTTTTTTCAAGAACTCTGTGGTCTGTTTTTGTAAACGCCATATGCGATACTGTTGTCTTCTGGCAACAAGTCATTGTCGACTTCATTGACCTCAGGCAAAAAAATAAAAATAAATAAATAAACAAGCAAACAAACGAACAAGCAAAAACAAAACAAACAAAACAAAAAAAACAAGCAACGACGTAGTGTCTGATGTTAAAGAAGTGGAGTTTGGCGGCATATTTTTGTTGTTACCACATTTTCAAAAAACATTTTGTACGATTTTGCAGGACAACACACTCAAGTTGGCAATGGTTCTTTCCTGTCTTGTACCTGCACACAAGAGATGGGTATCCCACAAGAGATGATTTGATCACAACAAAAAATCACCAACGTATTCAGGTTTGGTGGCTACGGTTCAGCATCTTCGTAATTTTGTTGATGGTTTTGCAGTGTACG
>JADBJO010009696.1:0-7500 GCA_016801955.1 Conus betulinus
GAGAGAGAGGGAGGGCGACGGGGATCTCCTTAATGGACACGACTAGGTACCTACTTAACATTGCCTGCGCAGTATAATCAGTGTATGGTGTGTGTTTGCACGGGTGTACATGTCTTGTATATGTGTGACTGAGAGCGGCACGAGCCCAAGTGTGTGAGTGTGTAGTATATGAGTTATGTATGTGAGGGCGTGCGTGGCGTGCGGGCCGCGCGGGTGTGTGTGGGGTTGTATGGTGTGCGTGTGGAGTGTGCGGGGGGGTGGGTGGTGATCGGGCGCGAGTGCGTCCGTGTGTGACAGTGAAGGCATGTGTGTGACCTCCTGCGGAATTGTGTGGCATGCTCGCTTGCAGCATAGGCGGAGGCGTGTGTACAGGTTGTGTGTCAAGGATGTGTAACTGTGTGATGGGCGTACAAGAATGCGTGGGTGGGTGGGTGCGTAAAGGGTGGGTTGGTATGTGCGGTCTTTTGCGCGTGTGTGCAGGTGTGTACGTGTGTTCGCGCATGCAACGGGTGTGGATGCGCGGGCTGTGCCGTGTATGACACATGTGTGCAGTGTGGGCGTGCGCGTGAATGTACGGGTCACGCGCGCGCGCCGCGTGTGTGTGTATGTAGACTTTTTTGTGGCCAAACGAATGTTTCGAAGATTGATAATAAGAATAATCATGGTGGTGATGCTGATGTGATGATGATGTGTGATGAGATGATGATGATGTATATACTTATGATACTGATAAAATTGAAAAAAAACGGTTAATAATGATGATAATGATACCAATAATAATAGCGATAATGTGGCTATGCTAATATCCTCGTAACAATATAATAATAAGGTAATAATCAATGATGATGATGATGATGCTGAAATACTACTACATGTCTACTTTAATACTATACTACTACTCTCCTATCCCCACGTAACCACTCAACCACCACAACACATTCAAATGAGACCAATGTCACAGCTAGGTGCCACGTGGGTGATCACGGTCTGCACCAGCGCGTTGTTCTAATGCTGTTAGGTCAGCCCTCGCTACGCCGTAGCCCACGAGGACATACTCTAAGTTCTCTCATGCGGTCATTAAATTCATTCTCCCTCAGCTTTAAATGATGGCGGCAAGCGGTCTCACATCTTAGCGGGATGTGGTGGTATGGGTATACGACACTAGTCCGACGCAGGGAACCTCCCGCTGAACTGAAACTGAAACCCCCCCACCCCCCCCACCCTGATGTTTGTGCCTTTGATGGACACAAGAAACAAACCATTCATTCACTCCACCCTCAACCCTGGCACCTTCTAGGCAGAAAAGACCAGGGGTACCAAGTGGAGGGCCATGCTATCTTGTGTGTACTCAGAATGTTTTTTTTTCTCATGGGCATATCACCAACTGCATCACACCGAAAAAATGTAAATAAAATAAACAGACGGCCGAATCCATAGGACCTTTCAAAATAATAGATAAAAGAGATGATTTTTTTCTTACATACACAGACAGACATAGACACAGAACAAGGACACACAGACCACACACATCCACACACACGCGCGCGCGCGCACACACGGCACAAAAACCGACAGACACAACACACACTGCCACTACACTACACTAACACACCCCAAACACACACACACACACCACAACTACACATACACACACACACCACGCACACACACAAACACACACCACGCACACAAACACACACACACACTGCACACACCACTACACTAGACAATCACACCACACACCACACACCACACACACACACACACACACCAACACAACACCCACATGCCTATGACACTACACTAACACACAACACACCAGGCCACACACACACACCACACACCACACACACACACTGCACTACAACACACACAACAACACACACACCACACACACCCACACACACACACGACACTTACAATACACTGACACCACACTACACTACACTACACTACAACTACACGCACTTACATACACTACACTACACTAGACACTCACACACACATGTACACACAACAACAACAAAACCCATCTTCACTACTACCACTCAAATCCACATATCCGAGAAAGCACCAGAGGTTTAGACAGTGTAGTCCCAACACCTCGTTCTGGAAACAGGAAAGTCTTGTAGAACACAGAAACAACACAGCACAGATGGATAGTATTGACCAGTTGCAAACAGCCAGCTTTACACCTGCCAGTGCTTCTGCTACAGTGTTCATCAACAGACCACGGCGCCAACTCGCCCGCGCAGTAAAACTGACCGTCACACACAAACACACACCGGAGACGCGGACTCGATGTGCCCGCCCAGGTTATGGTCTCGCCATCGTGGTCAAATGTACAGAAATGAATTTAAAAAACAACTGCGGTTGCCGTGGCGAAATGGTTATCGTCGCGGAACTCCCAGTTGGTAAGTCGTTGGTTCGATTCCCACTCACAGAGCCATACGGGGATACGGTTTTTTTTTTCAGGTGCGCGTGGACTGATGAATTGTGTGTGTTTGGCGCGTGTGTGTGCGCGTGTGTGCGTGTGTGTGTGTGTGTGTGTGTGTGTGTGTGTTGTGTGTGGGTGTGTGTGTGTGCGAGCGGCGCGCGCGCGCGCGTGTGCGTGTGTGTGTGAAATTTTTTCCCCTTATTATATTTTGTGTTCACATTTTTTGTTACAATACAATTGTAACAAGTCTGTGGTAAGTCTATGAGAAATTGATATTGATGTCTGCCAGCTTGCCCCCCCCCCCCCCCCGGTTTGTTTTTTTTTTTTTTTTTTTTCTCAACCTACTGACGGATGGATTTGTTGATCGATTATTGGTACGTCGTTTGAGTGTTTCTTTCTTGGCTGACTTATTTATTAATCCCATTTTTAACCTTTATGTATTATGTATTTTTTAATCTTGTCCACCCAAACCACATGCGCATTCGTGTTGAGTGCGCGTGGGTGTGATGCGCACCAGGTGGCACGGAATTAGAACGGCAAACAATCCAGCGCAAGTGAATACTCCAATCTGCCTCCGGGAGGCCTCTCCTGCAGTGAGAAAGACTCACGTCAGAATTGGGGGAGAGGGGGGGGGGGGGGGGGGGGGGGGGGGGGGGGGGGGGGAGCAGGTTGGCTTGTAAGGTGATTTTTTTTTTCAAAATTAAAATTAAAACACACGCTCTTCAACTGCTCTCTCTATCTCTCTCTCTCTCTCTCTCTCTCTCTCTCTCTCTCTTCTCTCTCTCTCATGTTAGTCAAAGAAAAACAGCTTGTATCTCAAGGTATGACACTTTTTTTTTTTGTCTAATTATTGTTTTATTTTTTTCTTTTTATACAAAAGGAATTTTTTTATGGCCCCTTCAGCGCTGAACTCTGAGGCGATCTGAAGCGATCAAAGCTAAGTGAATTTTCGTTATTTCATTCGTTTTTGTCTCATGAAGAAGACCTAAGAGGTCGAAAACGCGTTGTGTTTTGTCTTGTGGACTCGTTTGTCCACGTTTCTCTGGGCTGTTCGCTGACACTTATTTTAGATTTGTTAAAAACCACAAGTCATAAAAATGGAAGAACATCGTTTTAAAAATACACCCTTTCAGTGAAAGAATCGAAAATTAATGCGGACCAGGTTACGGTTCTGGATACACAAGTATTAATTTGTTTGGAAAGACACGTTTACAGTCTATCGGGAATTTTGTCTATGTGTGGACACCTGAGACATTAAATGAACTACTTGTTGAAACCCGTATTTTACAATGACATGATAAAAAGTAGGAAATGCGGTAATCAGCAAAAATAAGTTAATTGAAAAAGGAATATTCGCAATAGAAAAACACTTTCTGAAACAAAATGGACAATTTATGAACTTTTAGAATTTAGCATTAATGTTGACTACACCATAGATTTTATCTCATACAATGGATGGATTTCTTCAAAGAAACAATTCATAAGGAAAACGGGAATCAAAATAGATCATAACACAGATATAAATCAGAACACACCGAAGGCTGTAAATGTTATTATGAAAGAAAATAAAGGAGCCAAACAGTTATATGAAATTTTCATTCAAAATGAGCGCAAAGCCAAATTGTTGCTCCAAATGGCTAAACAAACTGAATTCTGAAATCCATTGGAATAAAGTATTTACTCATGTCCACAAAATCAAAGATATAAAATTAAAATGGCTACAAATTCGAATCATACACAGAATTATTGGTACAAATATTGTCTTAAATACTATGGGCTTAACAAACACGACAAGTTGTACTTTCTGTAACGAAGAGAGAGATTCGGTCCAACACTTTTTATGGATGTGCAACCACGCTCAAACTTTTTGGAAAGAAGTTGAAAAAAAAGTTATTTAATGAAAAATGCCGAAACACAAACTAATATCAAAATCACACAAGATATCGTTATTTTCGGAATAGTTCAACATGTGAAAACAGAGACAAATTTTGATTTCATTATTATGCTAGCTAAAATTTCATATATATCAGTGCAAAATCAAAACACGTAGACCAAATGCTTCAATATTTCAGAGCCAGTTGAGCAATAGACATAAAATCGAACTGTTTAATGCTAAAGTCACAACAATCTTAACCATTTTCATGTGTATGGAACAACTATAGGCCAATGTTCTTAAAAAAAACACTTCTTTACGATCTTGATCTAATACACATTCCCATATGCCCAGTCTTCTTTCTTTCACAACCTCCCTCTGAAATGGAGAGAGTGAGGAAGGAGAGGAGAAGCAAATAAGTTGTTAAATCTCGCAAAAGATTATGTCACTTTTTTTCTTTTTTCTTTTTTAATCTTTCCCCACTGTTTTTTTTTTTGTTTGTTTGGTTTGTGTGTGTTCATTTGTTCGTTTTTTTTTTTTTGTTTTTTTTTGTTGTTCTTTTGTTTTTTTTCCTTGTCGTCTAAACTTTATATATGTGTCTATGTATATCTTGTTTGTTTGCTTGTTTTTAATTCTTCTTTCTTTCAAAAAAATGTTTTGGACATATGCCATTAACTGTTTATAGAACTTACAGAAATGATGCTAATGTACATATGACTTGGCGCGCTGTCCCCTTATGCGCATTTGTAATCTCTATACTGTTTGATTCCAAAACGTGGAAAAACCGAAAAAAAATAATAATTCTTTTAAAAAAAAAACATTGTTTCACTCTCCGCCTGCAGTCACCTCACTTTGAAACAGCAAAAAATCAATTATAACCATTCAGAAGACATCTAGAAAACACACAACACACACACACACACACACACACACAACACCACACACACACACACACACACACAGATATTATATATAATATATATATATTATATATTATTATTATCATTTTTTTTTTTGGCTGTCCCAACCTCTGCGCGACCTCAGAGGCAGTGTAGCACGCTGCTCATTCGCACACCCCAGTCCACAGCCACAGCCCGGTCAGTCGGCCCGCCGCAACCCCGACACCGGCAATCCACAGGGAGCAGTCAATGTCAAGTCGTCAAAAGGCAACCCAGCGGAGGAGGACACTGCACTGCTGTCGAGTCACTTCGGTGGTGTTCAGTGGCGCCTGTTCTGATCTAACATACGCAGGACACCACCTACTAAGCCCCCTACTGACGACAATAATTGTTTAGTCGCGGAGCCGGCGTGAGTGAGCTCTCCCTCCGGAAGGCGCCACCACCTCCGTCCAACGACAGCCCCCATGGGACTCGACGATACCGGTGACCCCGACGGAACCAAACCAAGGCCACAGACGTGGAGAGGGACATCGACATTGAGGTCACCATGAGAGCAGGGCATGAAGGGCCACAGAACTTGAGACTTTTTATGCTGATCAATGAGAATGAGGGATGATTAAGATGATGCTACAGATTTCCATTTTGGTCTGAGGTTACATGGCAGGGCTGTACTCTACGCTTCCTTTCATAATATATCCCGGCGTCAACCAGGCCCGAGAGATACAGACACCTGCAGTGTTGTCAGGAAATTTGAGCAACACTCTCAGAAAAAACGCATCCATTAAGTGGATGAAACTCGACTGTGTGGTCCCAGTCTTCCCACTTGAGTCCCGCAGCAAACTCAACTCTGGGTAGGAGCCGGTCAGGGCAGAAAACCCCACATGACTCTGATGGGATTCGAACCCACGACGTCCCAGCCGGGAGTCCGCGACGCTAACCACTTCGCCACGGCGGCTGGTCATCTAGAATATATTGAAAAGAACCCCCCCCCCCCCCCCCCGCCCCCAACACACACACACGCCAACCTCCAGTCCCTACTTTCCTCGCACTTACACAGACAACAGACACAAAACTCCCCCTCCCCATCTCTACCCCCACTCTCATCTCCCCCCATCTGCATTCTTTCCTCTCCATCCAGCTCCCCCCCCCCTCACTTATCCCCCCACCTATCAGCCCCCAGGCGCCCAAGGAAAAAAAATCTACCATGAATTTTAGAAACATGTGACGTGTTACTGTTCAAATTGTTGTTCGTTTGGTACTTCTTGTTGTTGTTCATGTTGTTGTTCTTCACGTTGTCACATAGAGAGAGAGAGAGAGAGGAGAGAGAGGAGGAGAGGAGAGAGGAGAGAGAGAGAACGAGAGAGAGAGAAGTGCGCGCGTGCGCGCGTGCGCGTTTTGTGCGCTGTGTGCGTTTGAGTATGTATGTGGTGTGTGTGTCCGCACACGCGTGTTAGTGTGAGTGAGTGTGAGAGAGAGAGAGAGGAGAGAGAGGAGGAGAGAGAGGAGAGAGAGAAGAGAGAGAAAGAAAGAGAGAGAGAGAGAGATGTGGTGTGTGTGTGTGTGTGTGTGTGTGTGTGTGTGTGTGTGGGTGTGTGTGTGTGTGTAACGGAAGAAATGAAAGAAAGAAAGAAGGAAAGAAAGAAAGGGGAAAAAAAGGAAGGAAAGAAAAAGAAAGAAAGAAAGAAAGTTGTCGTTGTTATCACTGTTGTCGCTGTTTCTGCTCTTGTTCTTGTTGTTCCTCTTCTTGTGGCATATGCAGTTGCTCTTTTCTTTCTGTTTTTTGTTTGGTTTTGCTTCTTTGCTTTTTCTTGTTTGTTTGTTTGTTTGTTTTTTTTTTGTTTTGTTTGTTTGTTTGTTTTTTTGGTTTTTTTTTGCTTTTGTTTAACGGCGAGGTACGACTGTTCAGGACTTCAATGAATCGTAATGAGACATGCTAGACCAGACACAAAAAGCAGCCTGCCATCTACAAGTACACACACACACACACACACACACACACACACACACACACACACACACACAGAGAGAGAGAGAGAGAGAGCGAGAGAGAGGGAGAGAGCGAGAAAGAGAGAGAGAGACAAAACAGAGAGAGAGAGAGAGAGTCACATATATACGCACATAAACTTACGCGTACATGCATACACACACACTCACACACACACACAAACACATACTCCCGCATGGAAAGACACGCAGGCACTCTCTCTCTCTGTCTGTCTCTCTCTCTTTCTCTCTTCTCTCTCTCTCTCACATGCACACACACACGCGCGCGCGCGCACAGACATACAGAC
>JADBJO010009696.1:10000-17500 GCA_016801955.1 Conus betulinus
GAAAACCAGGAACTACAGAAAATCCAACAACGACCTGTTGAAGAGACTGGCTGACTGCGACAAGAGGACTGATGATTTGGAGGGGCGTTCTAAACGCAACAATCTTCTCGTCTATGGACTTCCTCGGAGGGAAAATGAGACCAACGCGAACTGCGAAAGACTGCTCCATGATCTGATCGCCGACAAACTTGGTGTGACAGACACCATTGAATTTGACCGAGTACATCGACCTAACGGGAAGCAAGACTCCCAATCATCGCACGATGTGCCTGCTGCAGACAGAAAGTGGGCTTGTTGAAGTCAAAACGGAAACTTAAAGGACAGAATGTTTTCATCAATGAGGATCTCTCCAAGGGTGTGAGAGAAGTTCGAAGAAAACTGAAAACCTGAAGAAAGCGCGACAAGAAAGAAAGAGAGTGACAGTGATCTATGACTATCTGTTAATAGAAAGTAAGAAATACTCTGTGGATAGTGTGGAGAGACCAGTAGAAAGCACATAGGTAGATGGCCGGTCCCTGTGTAACGTCTCCTTCGCGGAGAATTTCAGCCAGGAGTCAACAGTTGCCGTGACACCGTTGTCATCGCCAGTGTGCTAGTGAGGGACACGAAGCTTGCACGTGATTTTGTGGATAACAGCGTGAACATTTTGTGTTCCTGCTGTAACATTTACGACTCAGGGGAGGCAATCTGGTGGTTTAGTATGTCTGATTAGAAATGACTTTTTACCATATGTTGAGCAAGTTCGTATCAAATGTCGAAACTGTGGTGCATTTCTTATCAAAAACTATTTGTTTGATCTGGACAGGGATGTTCTATATATTATTCCTATGTACCCCCTAAGGGTTCGCCTGTATTATGTTTACTTTGAGAGTGAAAAGGGTACAGCACTTCTGGAGGATTACATAACTGATTGTGTGTTGACTTAGAGTGATGTGTATGTGTAGTGTGGAGATATGAATAGCAGGACTTCTAATATTTCACATGTTTGTCAAAGAATAGATAATGATAATATGTTCGAGGTGCATGCAATGTACGAGTCATCCATCAAATGTCGGTAGATAGTCCCAAGATAAATCGTTGAATAATTATGGTAAATTGTTATTGAATATGTACACTGCTGTATATTTGTGTATACTTAATGGATTGTGTCATGGCGACCTTGAAAGTTGCTACACATAGTGTCTGAAAGTGGTTGCAGTGTTAATGATTATTTTATGTCTTGTGAATTGTTTGCATGTTTAAGTGATTCGTGTGTGTTGAACGTGTGTGAACGTATTGAATCAGACCTTATGTCTGTTGAATTTCATGTCAGTCATGAAGATAATAACCCAGATACTACTTTAGATATATGAAAGGTTTCATCATGGAAAAATACGTATGGAATGATGATTATATATCGATTATTCTGTGATAATATGACTGCAAAACATTTCCAGGAAAAAATGGCGCTTGCGATCAGCTTAATTGATCTTGATATTAACGAAGCACTGTGTTACTTTAACATACGCATAAGAGAAGCCGTGGGATGCATAAAACACAAGTAAAGTGTGTGAAAAGTGAAAGACCCACAGATTGGTTTGATGCAGAGTGTGAAGTCTGGTAAATCACGTGTTCGTAGTAGATTGCTGAATAAATCTCTGCGTTCGCGTGACGCTAAGCTTCGTCACGAGTATTTCAAGACAAGACGTGAACATAAGCATTTACAAAAGAGAAGGAGGAAACAGTTTAATGAAAATCTAATGTCAGAATTACAATCATCTTTAAATAGTCCAAAAAAGTTTTGGGACACTGAAAAAGTTTTTTTTTTTTTAAAACAAAATCAGAATCCAAATACCATCAGAACAGATACTTGGTTCGACCATTTTTAAAACACTTCTGACAAACAATGCAATTTGTTGATAATATATTACGATGTGAACATAATGAAGAAATGAAAATGTATTTTTATCGTCCAGTTTCTGAAGAAGACGTTTTGTATGTATGCATTTGGGAAAATTAAGCACCGTAAAACTGCTGGACCGGATGGTATCACTGGCGAGTTCTTCAAATACTGTTGTAAATCTGATCCCATCTTGCATTTCTTGGTAACATTTTTTCAGCTCTTTTATTTGATAAGGACTTGATCCTGAGAATTGGTCAGAATCTATTATTATACCTCTCTATAAGAAAGGAAACGTAAATAATCCCAATAATTAACGAGATATTTCTGTTTGTGATGTTTCTGGGAAGTTGTATAGCACTATCATTAGCTGTCGGTTACAGGAATGGGTTGAGAAAAATAATTTTACGAGAGAATGCCAAGCTGGGTTTAAACGTAATTATTCTTCTGTTGACCATATGTTTACCTGATGGCTTCTATTCAAAAGCAATTTTTCTTTCAATCGTAAATTATATAACACTTTCATCGATTTTGAAAAAGCTCTCGATTCTATTAACAGAAGCATTTTATGGCCTGTTCTATTAAAAATGATATTCAAGGTAAATTATACAAATGTATAGCAACTTTGTATACCTGTGTAAAATCTAGAGTAAGAAGTGGAGGAAAATTGACAGATTATGTTATGTGTACTAGTGGTATTAAACACGGTGACGTATGTAGTCATGCTTTTTTCTCTGTTTATTAACGAATTAACATATGAGGTTATAAATAATGGTAGACATGGAGCCCAGTTTACGGAGAACCTTTCAGAACTCTTTAGACTTCTTCTAGCAGATGATGTTGTTTTGTTTCTGAAACAGTTACTGGTTTACAGACACAGTTGAATAATTCATGGCGCGCTGCTGCTTCTCTTCAACTGAAAGTAAATATGCAGAAGAGTAATATAATTGTATTCAGAAAAGGTGGTATTTGGGAGCAAGAATACACTAGAATTATACCGGAATAACTATGCCAGTGTCTATTTTATAACCCGATTAAGTTTTAATTTTGCTTGTATAGATCTTGCGAGCAAAGCAAATCACACTGTTTTGTGTATAGTAAGGAAACTATCAAGTTAGGGAAATCAGTCATTTGAAATATTTGGGAAAATAATTGACTCGCAAATCCAACCCATTGTTCAACACGGTGCTGAAATTTTGAGTCTGGATAAAGCTGCAGTCGATTTTGAGAAATTCCACTTATGTGCCCTGAAGAGGTTTCTTGGTGTTTCAATACAAACCTCTAATGATTTGGTTTATGGGAAACTAATAGATACACAATATACTTGAATTCTATAATTAGATGTATTAGGTACTGGTTAAACTGGGACAAATGAATGACTGTAGATTACTGAAGAAAGCTTACAATATGTTATGTAACCTAGATGCCAGGAGAAAAATAAATAAACTGGGCCACGAAATTGAGAATTAGGTTGCATGAACTGGGTTTCGGATACGCCTGGTTAAATCAGGGAGTAGGAGATGAATCGGCCTTTATTCGAACACTCCGTACCAGGCTGGTTGATAGCAGATGGCAAGAATGGAATTCTCACATGAATGAGAGTACCAGATTTGATCAGGGTAGACAATATAACTCCTTGCACTGTACTCCGACTTACTTGTCAATGAAAATGGTAAGACATTCAAAATTCATAGCGCCAAGTTTTAGAGTTGGAATATCGGATATCCTAGTTCATAATTTTAGTTATAGGTGGCATTGTAATTCTGATCTTACTTGTCCATTATGTAAAAACGCGTGTGAAAATGAAGTTCATTTTGTACTGCTGTGTAGTGCCTTGAATGCTCTTACAGATTTTCTTCTTTTTTTTTTTTTTTCCGCGTACGCAGGCTGACTCTCCAGCGTATAGACAAGCAAGGACTGATTCCATCTACCCAACAAAGGGAGTGGAGTTTTTGTGTGTATGACCGCTTTTTTATCCCGCCATTAAGGCAGCCATACTCCAACTTCGGGGAAATCTTAGAGATGAATTCATCCCTCCTAGTTGTTATCGACAACCATCCTTGTTTAAACTCATCTTACTCATGTGTTTTGCACTAAAGAAAATGTAAAAAAAAAAGAGTTTGCATTGTACTTATATAAAGGTTTTAAATGCCGGAGTTTAGCATGTTCTTGACTAAGTGCTGTTTTTCATTCTTTTTTTCTCTCAATATTCTTGTATTATCACTTTTTGTACATGTTTAATCCGCCCCCTTCATAAAGGGCCGTGGTCTTTATTGAATAAATCATCCGTATCCGTATCCGTGTCTGCCTGTCTCTGTCTGTCTGTCTATCTGTCTGTCTCTCTTCCCTCCTCTCCCTCTATCGTTTGTCTGTCTGTCTGCCTGTCTCTCTGGGTATTCAACATCAACGACAGATCAATAATCAAGCACTCAGGCAATTTTCTCCTCCTCCTCCCCCCTCTCTCTCTCTCTCTCTGAAACAGAAACACACACACACACACACACACACACACACACACACACACACACACACACACACACACACACACACACACATTCACATGCGCGCGCACAGCACACACACACACACACACACACACACACACACACACACACACACACACATTCACATGCAAACACACACGCACGTTCACCTGCACACACACACACACACACACACACACACACACACACACACACACACACACACACACGCACGCACACACGCACACACACACACACACACACACACACGCACACACACGCACACACACACATACATGCACACACACACACACACACACACCACACACACACACACACACACACACACACGCACACACACACACACACACACACACACACACACACACACACACAGCACACACACACACACACACACACACACACACACACACACACACACACACACACAAGCACACACACACACACACACACACACACACACACACACACACACACACACACACACGCACACGCACGCACGCACGCACGCACGCACGCACCGTCCCCCCCCCCCCCACCCCACCACACACACACACACACATTAGAGACTAGATACCGTGCATGTGAAACCCCAGAGTCATCAATATGCTACAAACCTGTCTGTAATATTGCTACAAACTGTCCATAATATTGCTACAAAACCTGTCTGTAATATTGCTTTAAGCCGGTCCGTAATATTGCTACAAATCTGTCTGCCGTATTGCTACAAACCTGTCTGCAACTTTGCTACAAAGCTGTCTGTGGCATTGCTGCAAACCTGTCTGTAATATTGACAGCAACGTACAGACTGATCACGATCATGATCAACTTGTATTATCTATTCCATCTACACAGAAATCTGTGGTGATTGATTTTCGCTAATACCGATTCTATTGTGATTCGATCTTTCGCATTCCGGGTGTGGTCGATTTGTGTGTGTTGGTGCTCCGTAGCCCGGTCGGCCGGTCGGGTTCTGCAGTGCCCCTTCGTTGACTGGTCTTTCCCGCGCGTTCGTCGCCTCTCGTCTGTGTGTGTACTGTAATATTTTTTTTAATTCCATGACTACTATACCTTAGTAGTATTTCTACACGTACCAATTTTACCGTTCCCACCATTTTCTCCCCCCCTTACCTTTTTGCCTCTGCGGCTGCTCCGCCGCAATGTCACGTCTCCCCGCACCTCACCTCCCCCACCCAACACAACCCACCCTCTGAATCTACACCTTTTCCACACACACCCCACTACTCTTTCCTTCCCCAAGTCCTAACCAACCGAAACCTACCCTACTTTATCCACAGCGGTCACTGAACTAGTGAAGCTCGGTCCCACTACACAAAAAATTGTAAGTGGAGTATTGAGTGAGGTGTGTGTTTCGGTCGGTACCCCGATCAGGAGGACATACCACGGTGTGTCAGTTCACTAGCGTTACTGCACAGTGGGCGTTTCCCAGCTCACTCAGTTTCACGCACTTGTGAGTGTCGGTGTGTGGGTGTGTGTGATAGTGTGATGTGTGTGTGCGGTGTGTGGTGTGAGGCGTGGCAAGTTAGAGCCATGTGCGAACAGATGTCGTGTAGGAGAGGGACAGACAGGACAGACAGACAGAGAAAATGTGATAACCCAGACAGAACAGGTAGTGCGGAGTAGAGGGAGTGTATGATGTGATGTGTGAGAGAGGAGATGAGAAGAGAGACTGTGTGTGTGTGGTGGATGAGAGCGAGAGAGATTTTTTTTTTTTTTTTTTGAGTGATGTGTTGGAGAGAGAGTAGGATCCCATGGGTAATTGCAGGTGGGGCTGGAAATATCGGGTGGTGTAGTGTGGTTTGTAATGCTTTCGGTTGAGTGTGTTAGTACGAGATGCTGTCACGCAAAGCAAAGGAGTGTGTAGTGTTGTAGTGATGTGCCGCAGGATGCTGTGTGCGGTGTATGTGTGATGTCTGCTGTGTGTGACTAGTGCCGTCTAGCGTTGTTCCTGGTGTGAGTTTGGGTGCGTTGCCTTTGTGTGCTGTGTGTCGTGGTGTGTTGCGTGTGTGTGTGGCCCCTCTCGTTGTTGCTGCGTGTGCTGTGGTTGGGTTTGTTTCGTGTTGTTGTGTTTATGCTGCACCGCTTTTGTTAAGAACAGGGCGCCGTTTAACACCGCTAGTACTTCTGGCGCTACTTAAACCAAAATCCGCCAGACGATTTGAGAACCACGGAGGGAAACGGGACAGGGAGAGGGAGGCACGCCTGAGGCGATGAGACGAGAGGAGAGGGAGAGATAGACTTTGAGACGAGAGGGACTGACCCATGCCTGGGGGTGCTCCAGCCTTCCTTAGTCATCCCGAGGATGGCATCCAGAGGCTTTACTTTTATTCGAGAGTCTAGTCACAGCGACAGATCTACGACACCGCTGGACATGCGCTCCGCTCAGCGAGACCCCTGACCAGTAGGCCGAGAGAGATGGTGGATAGAGTAGAGATAGAGGTAAGCAGCGGGAGGGTTGCTATGGTCGTTATCATACTTACTAGGTCTTGGTTTCCGCGGAGGTATCCGACAGACACTACGAGATGAGATTGAGAGAGAGAGAGAGCGTGAGAGAGAGTTTGAGAAATGCGAGAGAAAGGAGAGAGGAGAGGCGGAGAGAGAGAGACAGATGAGAGAGAAGAGAGAGAGAGAATGACCAGACTCCCAGACAGTGACTAGCAGGTGATTTTGAGAATAAAATACTAGGAAAATAAAAAAAACAAGAGGGAGGCTTCGGGGAGACACCGAGAACGCGAAAAAAGAGAGATCGAGGTGGGCGGAATGAGAGCGAGAGGGGAGGGAGCGACGAGACGCCGAGATGAGGAGAGAGCGGAGAGGAGTGGGGGAGATACGATTTGATTAGTCGGATCCAAGGGAGGGAGGTTAGGCGAACCGCATTGACAGACAGACATTGGGTTCGACTTTACCGGGGGGGGCTCGGGGCGCCAACCGACAGACATGCATCACAACATAAATAAATACAGACAGACAGACAGAAGGAACAGTAACCAGCGGGGTGGTGGTTGGTTGTTTGTGTGTTCGAGAAGAACAGAATTGTGTTATGTGTTTGATTTTTAGTCTACCATAAAAAGGAAAATTAAAAAAAAAAAAACTCCG
>JADBJO010009696.1:37500-47500 GCA_016801955.1 Conus betulinus
CCCCCCCCCCCCCCCCCCCCCCCCCCCCCTTTCCCCTCACTACTTCCTCTCCCATGATTCCCTCGATTCCGTCCGGCGACCATTTTATCGGTTTGCTCCAACATGACCAGGTAAGTGGTTTCTCGTTCTCTGTTTTTGTTACCTGTTTTTTGCCTGAAGAAGACCCGAGAGGTCGAAATGCATTGTGTCTTGTCCCTGTACCTTCTTTGTCTGTGTCCTTGGCGGTAACTGACCCCTTCTCTTTCTAAATTTTCCATTAAGCAAGGCCTTGGCGCACTCATTTTTGGTGTGTAGCCTGCAAACGTTCCTCACCCTCGGCTGGCGTGGCGGGCAGCAGAACTCGGATCGAAAGTAAGTGACGGCAAGTTGTCATGGAAACGACGTGTTTGGAACGTGCTGCTGAGGATGTATTCTGCGTCTGTGCAGCTGTCCCCCTTGAAACAGCGTCTGTATGCCTGTGGGTGGCCTTCAGTGCCAGAAGTGTGGTGTCCTTAAGATCAGAAGTTTATTGTCCTTAAATGTAGAAGTGTCGTGTCTTAAAGTTAAGAAGTGTGGTGTCCTTATGTGCACAAGTGAGGTGTCTTTAAATGCTGAAGTTTAGTGTCCTTAAGTGCATAAATGTGGTGTCCTTAAGTGCAGAAGTGTTGTGTCTCTTTGTGCAGAAGTGTAATATCCTTAATTGTAAAAGTGTACTGTCCCTAGCTGCAGAAGTGTGGTGTCCTCAAGTGCAGAACTGTGGTGTCCTCAAGTGCAGAAGTGTGGTGTCCTTAGGGCAAAGGTGTAGTGTCCTTAAGTGCAGAAGTATGGTGTTCTAAAGTATTGAAGGATGGTGTCCTTAAGTATTGAAGTATGGCGTCCTTAAGTGCAGAAGTGTGGTGTCCTTAAATACATAATTGTGGTGCACTACATTGCAGATTTGTGGTGTACTTAAGTGCAGAAGTGAGGTGTCCTTAAGTGTGGAAGTGTGGTAATCTTAAAGGTCTACTTTAGTGATTTTCGATAATTTGTTAAAAACAGGTCGACATGTCATATAACTACAGTATGGTATTCATTTGCGATCCCCCACAGCCTAAAAAGTCATGAGAGGGGTGGCAGATACTGTTGCTATAGGCGAGTGCAGCAGCTCAGCAGGAGACGGATATCCTTTGCACGCATTTCTATTTGATCCAGATACTCGAAAGAAGTGGATTCGGTTCGTGCAAACATGCCGGGCCGCTAAGTTCTTTTTACCACGTCAGTTCCAGCTGGACCACGGAAACGAGCTATTCCGACAATTGCCGAGCCCGTTCGAGTGGATCAAAAACTTCGTCTGCATTGTGCGCGTATACTTTGAAGGCGGGAGTGGTGAGCTCGTACAGATGAGTACGATAGTCGCACGTTTATTCTGTTCTTATCTATGGACAGATCACACTTGTTAAATTGAATGAACGCGTTAAGGCTTGAGGAAGGAGAATCTCCGCTCGCCGTCCACGCGTGATCGCATCAAGAAGTCAGTCGGTAGCCTCCCTCGAGACTTCGGTAAAGTCCGTACACCTTCGGAATGCTGTGTTCGGGCGTCCAGCTGGAACTGAAAACAGGTTTCCGTGGTCCAGCTGGAACTGACGTGGTAAAAAGAACTTAGCGTTCAAACTGATAAGGTAAAGGCCTTGCAGAAACATCCCCAGAGACACATTGGCTGTTGCAATCATAGTCACTGCTTTTACATGATAAATTAAATTCCGACCGAGATGTGCAAGAACCATCAGAATCGCTTTCTGTCACCGTCGCTGACACTCATGTGACGTCATATCCAAGAGCAGTTAAGCCATGCCAAGATTTAGTTGATTACCTCCTGTTTTCTTGATTACAGGTGAAAATGCCCACTTTCGCGGATCGATTTCGTGTGATCGGGAGCGAATCGGATGTTTATTTTACCAATTTATCAAACATTTCATATTTCTGCATAAGCTGACCAATTATCGAAAACCTCTAAAGTAGACCTTTAAGTGCAGAAGCATGATGTCCTTAAGCGCACAAGTGTGATTATCTTAAGTGCAGAATTGTGGTGTCCTAATGTGCAGAAGTGTAATGTCCTTAAGTGTAAAATATTGTCCTTTAAGAGCAGAAGTGTAGTGACCTTAATTGTAGAACTATGGTGTTCTTAAGAGCAGAAGTGTGGTGTCCTTAAGTGCAAAAGTGTGGTGTCCTTAAAGTGTGATGTCCGTAAGCACAAAAGTTATTTCTTAAGTGCAAAAGTGTGGTGTCCTTAAGAGCAGAAATGTGGTGTCCTTAAGTGCTGAAGTGTGGTGTCCTTGAATGTAGAAGTGTAGTGTTCCTAAGTGCGGAAGTGTGTAGTGTCGTTGTGTGCAAAAGTGTGGTGTCCTTAAGTGTAAAAGTGTGGTGTCCCTAAGTGCAAAAGTGTGATGTCCTAAAGTGCAAAAGTGTGGTGTCCTTAAATGCAGAAATGTATAGTCCTTAATTGTAAAAAGTGTGGTGTCCTTAAATGCAGAAATTGTGGTGTCTTAAGTGCAAAAGTGTGGTGCCCTTTAATTAACTGTAGAAGTGTAGTGTCCTGAAGTGTAAAAGTATTGTATCCTTAAGTGCAGAAGTATGATGTCCTTTAGTGTAGAAATGTGGTGTCCTTCAGAGCAGAAGTATGATGCCCTTAAGTGCAGAAATGCTGCATTTTGAAGTGCAGAAGTGAGATATCTTTTCAGTGCAGAAAAGTGATTTTCTCAAATGCGGAGGCAAGCATTACTCTAACGGAAGGGTGTAATCATTTTCTGGGATATCGGCCGAAGAAACTGCTTCAGAAATAAAACGTTCGCCCGTTTATGGTCTACCTGGCTTAGGTGACTTTCTCCTTCCCTCCCTACTAAGCCCCCTACTGACGACAATAATTGATTAGTCGCGGAGCCGGCGCGAGTGAGCTCTCCCTCCGGAGGGGCACCACGTCCGTCCAACGACAGCCCCCATGGACCCGCCGATACCGGTGACCCCGACGGAACCAAACCAAGGCCACAGACGTGGAGAGGACATCGAAAACTGAGGTCACCATGAGAGCAGGGCATGAAGGGCCACAGAATTTGAGACTTTTTTTAATGCTGATCGATGAGAATGAGGATGATTAAGATGATGCTACGGATTTTCCATTTCGGTCTGAGACTACATGACAGGGCTGTACTCTACGCTTCCTTTCATAATATATCCCGGCGTCAACCAGGCCCGAGAGATACAGGCACCTGCAGTGTTGGTCAGGAAATTTGAGCAACACTCTCAGAAACGCATCCATTAAGTGGATGAAACTCGACTGTGTGGTCCCAGTCTTCCCAACTGAGCCCGCATTACGCGAATTGTTAATGAGGCGAAGATTTCAATACACATACCTACCAATGGAAAGGGAAAACATGTTTTCAACAGAAAAAAAAAAAAAAAAAGACCGACTAATGTGCAGGTACAGTATTGTGAAAGTTAGTTTTTGTTTATATTTTTTAATTTTTTTTTTTTCAGTTTTGAATGTCAGCTGGAAAGAAAGGAAGAGAAACAAGTCACTCTATGGACAAGATAGAGACAGGCATCCATGTACAGAAATTCAAATAAGAGAGAGAGAGAGAGAGAGAGAGAGAGAGAGGAGGGAGAGAGAGAGAGAGAGAGAGAGAGAGAGAGTGAGAGGTCGAGAGAGCGAAAGAGAAGTTAAGCGAATGCGAATCTGTATTTAGATTAAGACCATAATGAAGGTTTCATTAATGCCACATATGACATTCTTAATGCGTATCAAAATGAGATGATGAAAAATAAAGTACACTGAAAAATTACAACCCGATTTCTTTTTGCTTAATATAGGTGCTTCATCAATAGGTAGATAGAGAAGGATTCAGAGAAGAGAGAGAGAGAGAGAGAGAGAGAGAGAGAGAGAGAGAGAGAGAGAGACAGACAGACAGGACAGACAGACAGACAGACAGACAGACACAGAACGAACGAACGAGCGAAATGTTATTCATCAGGGGAAATGATGACAAGCAAAAGCTCAGTGGCTTTTTTCATCCAGCCCTTAAGAGAAGAAGAAGAAGTCTGAAAATACATATAAACAAAACATGGTGCAGAACTGCATATCAGCACATATACTTTCAACAATGAATAAATCACAGTTCGTAATGAATTATACAATACATATTTAGAGAGAGAGAGAGAGAGAGAGAGGAGACACAGAGACACACCACAGACACACACACACACACACACACACACAGAGAGAGAGAGAGAGAGAGAGAGAGAGAGAGAGAGAGAGAGAGAGAGAGAGAGAGAGAGAGAGAGAGAGATTTGACAGAGAAGTCAGCATCCAACAGATCGTGTTTATGTTGGCGGATTATACTTTTTTTTCCCGAAACACAGATCAATAAGATCGTCTGCATTCACTTCTATGATGGATGTGATTCACAGAAGTAAGATAAGCGTAAGGGAATAATTACATTCGCCTGCATTCTTTTCTGTGATAGATGGGATTCACAGAAGTAAGAGAAAGGCAAGGGAGATAATTATAATAACCTCCGATATCCCAGAAACCGCCCACGCGCAATTTTGCGCCACCATTCAAGTTCTGCACTGAAATCACTATGTAATCCATGTAAACGTTTTGAGGCTCACCATAAGCTTGAACCAGCATATCATGTTAAACTGATAATTGATCAAAAGAACAACTTCCCACCAAGCATTTCCTTTTTTTTTTTTTTTTTTTTTTTTTTTTTGGGGGGGGGGGGGGGGGGGGGGGGGGGGGGGGGGAGAGGGGTTCCCCCATGACATCACATACAGTCTTCAAACCACATGACCTTCCCCCTTAGTTGACGTCACAGTGCAGGGCTTTGCACCCACTCACCCGTGACCCTATCTTTGCGCAAGGTGGTAGCCCTCCAAATAATCCCATTCCTTTGATTTTAATCTGTCTGCTTGGAACCACCTGGCTTGTACCTTGATGGTCATGTGGAAAAAAAAAAAAACGAGGAGAATCCACTTTCAGACACAATAACAATTCTCAAAGCAATCGGATTGTGCCTGTCTATAAATACTCGACTCCTTAAGCATGGCTTTGGCGCATTCATTTTTGGTGTGGAGCCTGCAGGCGCTTCATACATGCACCATACATCCTTCTTTTGTCTCCTACAATGCCATGTTGAAGCAGGGAGAACGTTAGAAACACCATTGTAACGTTCTCTGTGCTTCAACATGGCATTGTAGGAGACAAAAGAAGGACGTATGGTGCATGTATGAAGCGCTCTGAAAGAGTGAAAACTAAAAAAACGTGGCACCAAGCAAGGACAATAAAAACAGACATACAGCACTATGCTTCAAACTGAAGACATTTCTAACACTCCGTGGCTGGAATTTATCCGAACTGTTTTTTACACAAACTGGGAATGGATCATATCTGTAAAAAAAAAAAAAATCAATCAATCAGCCATAAATATCTGGAGAACAAATTATGCCATAACGAAGAAATTAGGATCTAAATGTATAGACTTCTGGAAACAGCGAAAAGAAGCACTTCGAGACTATATTTTACCGACTAGAACTATACATAATAAACGTTAAAAACTTCGAACAGAGACGTGATCTTAGCAGACTTCGCATTAGCGCTCATGACCTACCAACAGAAAGGGATGGGTACACGAACACTCCGAGAGAAGACAGAAAATGCTTTGACGAAGTTTTTGAACACATTATGGGGCTTAACATTAAATACACAGACGCAGAATAAACAAAGCAAAATCTATTGTCAAACACTTTTTGAGAGATACCGGTTCTGAAAGTCGAAACCGGTTTAACCCCGTTTTTTTTTTTTTTTTTTTTTTTTTTTTTTCGCACGAACCGTTTTTTTTTTTTGAAACGGTTAACCGCGAACTTGATGACCCGACACAGAAACGAATAATCATCATCAAATTTCCATAGCATCGGTCAATTAAGAGAGAGAGATGGAGGGAGAGAGAGAGAGAGAGAGAGAGAGAGAGAGAGAGAGAGAGAGAGAGAGAGAGAGAGAGAGAGAGAGAGAGAGAGAGATGCTCAGTGAACAAGTAAATAAACAGACTATGAATCAAAATATTTAATCACAAACTAACTGAACGAATCACATGCCTTATCTGGTGATGCCTACCAACGAGTAACGAGTGTCACCTAGACGTATTCTGAGCAGGCTACAATATTGCACAAAATAACGAAAAACTAAATCACATTTTCCTGCTGTTTCAGGTAAATTTCACTTTTTCAAAAACACAGAATAGTCTGAAAATAAATTCTGCAAATGTTTTCTGCTGAGATTTGGAACACATGTCACTCCATGTTCTTCTTCAAGAACAGGAGTCTGTCCAGCTGCATTGGCTTGAGACGAGCCCTCTGCTCAGTCAGGATGTCCCCTGCAGTAGAAAACACCCTCTCAGAGGGCACACTAGTTGCTGGGATGCTCAAATACATCTTTGCCGCACGTGCGAGCAGTGGGTAGCGAGGCTCATTTTTTCTTCCACCACAACAATGGATTCTCGTTCATCTTGATGCTCTCTCTCACGGTACCTCTCAACCTCCTCAGTGCACAACTGATACGTCCCCTTTGCCGGCTCCACGTGGGTGACGTACACATCATTGAGAAGGGAATCCAGAAGACAGGAGGGCTTGCTGCTTGCCGATTCAGCTGCTGGGGTGGCCTCAGTAACCTCCATTTTCACGCTGGCTGGCCCTTCACCGAGTTCCTGTACCTCAAGCTCGGCTTCAACAGCAGGAGGAGGGGGGCGTCGCTGATGTGCCTGGCTCTTCTTTCACTGCTGCGGTGGTCACTGGCTTTGGGTGTAGGCTGCCGCACGATCACGTCACAGACCTCAAATTTCACAGAAAAGGCTCTCTATGGGTTTCTCGGAACATGTAGTTTTCTTTCTATTTCGCAGGTCAGAGGTCATCGGTACGAATGCCGTCAGAGAATTTATCTTTTTTTAGCCCACGCTCCCCTTCCCTGTGTAAAGATTCAATTGGGACATCAGCCGCCTGGGCGATTTTTCTGCCCCGACCGGTTCCTACCCTGAGTTGAGTTTGTACAGGCTCAGTTGGGAAGTCTGGGACCATACAGTCGAGTTTCATCCACTAAATGGATGCGTCTGTGAGCTGAGAAGGACGCTCCAATTTCCTGTAGGCGTCTGTATCTCTCGAGTCTGGGCTGACGCCGGGATATGTTACGAAAGTAAGCGTACAGCCCTGTCATGCAGTGTCAGACCAGAAAGAAATCCGTTGCATCATCTTCATTATCCTCATTCTTATCGATCAGCATTAAAAAAAAAAAAGAGTCTCAAAATCTGTGGCCTTTTCTGACCTGCTCTCATGGAGACCTCAGTTTTGATGCCTTCTCCACCTCTGTGGCCTTGGTTTGATGATTCCGTTGGGATCACTGGTATGGGCAAATTAATGGGGAGCTGTCATTTGATGGACGTACTGGCGCCCTCCGGAGGGAGAGCTCGCTCAACCGGTCCATGACAATGCAATCATTTTCCTCAGTAGGGGGTTAAGTAAATGGTGGTCCTGCTGTATGTTGGATCAGAACAGGCACCTCTGAACACCACCGAAGTGCCCTCGCTCCCCTTCCCGGATTCATTGGGACATCTCCGCCTGGGCGATTTTTCTGCCCCGACCGGTTCCTACCCCTGAGTTGAGTTTGCTACAGGCTCAGTTTGGGAGTTGGGACCATACAGTCGAGTTTTCATCCACTAAATGGATGCGTTGTGGAGCTGAGAAGGGGACGCTCCAATTTCCTGTAGGGTCTGTGTAATCTCTCGAGTCTGGCTGACGCCGGGATATGTTACGAAAGTAAGCGTACAGCCCTGTCATGCAGTGTCAGGACCAGAAAGAAATCCGTTGCATCATCTTCATTATCCTCATTCTTATCGATCAGCAAAAAAAAAAAAAAAGAGTCTCAAAATCTGTGGCCTTTTCTGACCTGCTCTCATGGAGACCTCAGTTTTGATGCCTTCTCCACCTCTGTGGCCTTGGTTTGATTCCGTTGGGATCACTGGTATGGGCAAATTAATGGGGAGCTGTCATTTGATGGACGTACTGGCGCCCTCCGGAGGGAGAGCTCGCTCAACCGGCTCCATGACAATGCAATCATTTTCCTCAGTAGGGGGCTAAGTAGGTGGTGTCCTGCTGTATGTGGATCAGAACAGGCACCTCTGAACACCACCGAAGTGACTCGGCAACAATACAGTGTCTCCACCGGTGGGCCGGCTCTTGACGACTTGACATTTTGGATTACTAGTGCCGGGGCTGTGGCTGGGCTGCGCTGTGGATAGGGGTGGGGGGGAGGGCAGGTGGGAGGGGGAGGAGGGGGTTCGGAATGAGCGGCAGTGGATGCAATGCCATTTAGATAGCAGAGATGATGGGACTTCAAAGAAAAAAAAAGAAGAATGAATATTAATGGCACTTAATTGATATTAAATTCTAAGCCATAAGCGCTTACAAATACCGGAAAGGTTAAAGAAAAGATAAATGAAACCAATAAGAAGATGATTACAATAAGTACCATGCACCTACAAAGAAGGCTGCATATTCACACACACACACACACACACACACACACACACACACACACACACACACACACACACACACCACAACACACGATCCCACACACACGGTCTCACAACAATAATAAATAAATAAATAAATACATAAGTAGATAGATAAGTGAAAAAAGAAATAAATTAGAAAAAAACCCAAATAAATGAATAAATGAAAACTGTCTGAACGTTTAAGGGACACGGAGTTAAAAAAATCATAAAGGAATGGATGAAGTGTTTAGTACGTGTGCCTACCTTTCCTGGCAACCCTAAGCCCCCCACTAGCTATATAAGACCCACCACACCTGCAGTTTTCACCACACCTGTAGTTTCCACCACATCTGTAGTTTCCACCACACCTGTAGTTTGCATGTATCACTAACTGATTTTGAGGATCGCCATCACGCTAGATAAGATTATAGTAGTGACATTGAAGGTGAAGTTTGGGTGACGAGTCGTCCTCGTATGTCGATATGAATCTAGGTCAGAAAGAATGCCTCTGTTGTTTAATCGATATCGATTGCACCGCCCTTTTAATACGTCTTGGGTCAGAATTCAGGGTTACGGCAAAGGACATGAAGTAAGAACGAAGTTTGAGCAGATGAAAATCGCCCTGGCTCTGTGAAATTAATAAATGTGAAAAAGATATTACTTTATTCTTGAATTTAGTGTCAGTGAATTAGTTTACTGCTATATGTCAGCAAAAATAGCAGAATAATGCATGACTTGTGGACTCGTGTTTTTATGTCATTGGTAGGGCACAATAATTTTGGAGTGAACAGTCTAGCAGACGACAGGACAATGAAGGGTCATGTGGATCGTGCTTGCAGAGAAAAAGAACCGGACTTGAGATTTGCTTCAGAGTCAGACATGGTATGGGTCAAGGGATGGACTGTGCGATGAATATGTTTTGGTACTGGCTGACCTGATGACTAAAGCCAAGTGCAGCTTTGAGTGTAATAGAAAATAAATAGCGTTTTGGACCTAAACTGTGACTGTGGACTCGGACCTATACATGGTCCGTTTGGGTGGTTAATTATGTAGCCAGGTGCTAACAGTGTATATATTTCTTGGTTACCCTTCGTAGACCCAAATATGTTTTGTTCGAGAGTTATTTTCCCCCTTACCTTCCTTGATTGATGAATCTCGATTTTTTTGGGTGTAAACTCTAAAATACGAATACCTCAGAATCTACATAGTTGTAAATATGTCACTAAAGTCACAATCTTAATGTATTTTATTCCTTACAACCCTACTGGGCCGAGAAGCCCATATTTTCTCTAAACTGACTTTTTGCACAATTAATTTTGGTGCCATTTTCAATTATCCTTCGAACAAACCTTGAATAATTCTTGATTTCACAAAATGGGAAAAACCGAAAAACCCGAAATGCACATTAAAAGTAAAGTCCATAAGCTCTCATTTCGTTTTTAGCG
>JADBJO010009696.1:52500-60000 GCA_016801955.1 Conus betulinus
TCGTTCTTACTTGTTCTTGCTCATTCTTACTTGTTCTTGCCATTCTTGCTCTCGCTCTTCTTGCTTGTTCTTGGTTCTCCTTACTCGTTATTGCTTATTTTTGCTTGTTCTGGCTTGTTCTGGCTCGTTCGTGCTCGGTCTTGCTTGTTTTTGTTTCTGTTTTTGTTTCTGTTTTTTTGCTTGTTCTTGCTTATTCCTGCTTATTCTTGCTTGTTCGCGCTCTTTCTTGCTTGTGTGCGTGCGCGCGTGCGCGCGTGTGTGTGTGTGTAATGATTAACCATATTAAACCCCTTTTTCTTCCTTTTCATTAAAAACAAACCTCCATTACTAGAGGAAAAGGGATGGGGAAGGAGAGAGAGAGAGAGAGAGAGAGAGAGAGAGAGAGAGAGAGAGAGAGAGAGAGAGAGAGACAGAGAGACAGAGACAGAGAGACAGAGAGAGAACCCTCAGCTTCCTCACGCCCTACATTCCAGCACAACCACGATCCCACAACCCCTAACTTAACCTCCGCCCCCCATTTCCCGCCCCCCCCCCCCCCCCCCCCCCCCACCCCCATCCACCCACTTACTTACTTCTCCTTTTCACTTCCTTACAAATCACGCCACGAATGCCAGAAGAAATGCACCCTGGCACCTCAACCTTCCTTCCGTCACCCACCCCCACCCACCTTGACCCCCCCCCCCCCTACACACACCCCAACCCCCATCCCACCAGCACACCCCATCCCCAAGACCCTCTCTGACCCGACGCAGCAGTTGTTTTTTTTCACCCCCCCTGACCTTCCATGTCTTGACGTCGACAGATCCTTCGCTGCCGACCCTGACGACGGTGCTGACTGCAGGGAGATGATATTGTGTGGCTGACAGCAGGACTATCAACAGTCCATTCCTCCGCCATGGGACGCCGTCACTACTTTGGAACTGGAGAACAAGAGGTGTCAGTCACACACACACACACACACACACACACACACACACACACACACACACACACACACACACACACACACACACATGCTTGCGCATACACACACACACACACACACACACACACACACACACACACTGTCCTCCCCCCTTACTCCCCCCCCCCCCCCCCCCCCCCCCCCCCATCCTCCCTTCTTTTAAAAACAACAACAACAACAAATGACCAAATAGACAGACTGTGAAACCCCCCCCCCCCCCCCCCCCCCCCCCCCCCCCCACACACACACACCACCCCCCCCACACACACCACAACAAATTCAACCCAACATGATGGCTGCCTTACTGATCTCGACAGAGGGAGGATCAAAACCCACCCCCACATCCCCTACCCCCTCTCTCACACCCCCACCACTACACTACCCCGCCTCCTCCCCTCCCACTCCCCCACCCCCCACCCCCAATTGACTGACACCTCTTGTTCTCCAGTTCCAAAGTAGTGACGGCGTCCCATGGCGGAGGAATGGACTGTTGATAGTCCTGCTGTCAGCCACACAATATCATCTCCCTGCAGTCAGCGCTGTCGTCATGGTCGGCAGCGAAGGATCTGTCGACGTCAAGACATGGAAGGTCAGAGCGGAAAAAGTAACTGCTGCGTCGGGTCGGAGAGGTTCGGGGGGGGCGGGATGGGTCTGGGGGGGGGGGGGGGGGGGGGGGGGAGGTAGGGGTGACGCGGCAAGGTGCATTTTTAGCATTCTGCGAATGCGTGGCGTCATTTGTAAGGAAGTGAAAAGGGTAGAATGGGTAGGGAAGGTTCAGTTTAGGGGCTGAAAGAGTGTGAGGTGGGGAGGGTAGCTTGGGTGTGGAAGTTGAGGGTCCACTCTCTCTTTTTCTCTCTCACACTCTGTTCGCTCTTTCAGTGGATGTTCTGTTTCTACTGAAAGAAACATAAAGGGAATTAATATGGTCAAACATCACACACACACACACACACACACACACACATGCACACACACATGCGCACACACACACATGCGCGAGCATGCACACACAATTAATTTACGTCACACACACACACACACACACACACACACACACACACACACACACACACACACACACACACACACACACACGCACACACACATACACACACTTTATGTACAACACACAGACAGACAGACAGACAGACACACACACACACACACACACACACACACACACACACACACACACACACACACACACACACATTTACACAGACATAAACACACACACGCACATATACACACACACACACACACACACACACACACACACACACACACACAACGCCTGCCTACTTTGCGCTGAAGAGATCTATGCTAAGTCACAATTCGTTCATTTTCATTGTCCTATTTGTTGTGTCTTGCCTGAAGAAGACCTAAGAGCTCGAAACGCCTCGTGTTTTGTCCTGTGACTCGTTTGTCCACGTTTCCTTTGGCAGTTCGCTAACATTTATCTAAGAGTTGTTTAGATTTGCGCCTGCAGTCGTCTCACTTTGCAACTAGATCAGCACTTAGAAGACAGCCACCTGAAAGAAGACGGTGTGGCTTGATTAAGGACCAAACAACAAGTAACACAGTGCTGACTGTACGACAACTTCAAAAGTGCCAAGAGCACAGACCTATACACATCATTTCTGCTAGGCGATTGTATCGTAGGCAGCATTCGTTTCGTTTGGTGTTATAGGCGTGTTTTTATTTCATCATGGGAGCGAGTGTTGCCCTTTGATATTTACTGTTTTCTGTTCCCTGCCTCATTTAACATTTCCCTTCATACCAGTCGAACCGAGGTTACCTGTATTTGTTGCTGTTTGTCCATGTGTCTGATTGACCATCTTCAAGATGAAAAAGCTGTGTCAGTCTTGATTAATATTAAGTTTTGTTTGTGCATTTCTCCAGTTGTTGTTGCTGGGTAGAAGTGTCAGGTACAGGGCATATGTACAAGCTTGGAACATCCTTTTTGTTTTTTTTTTGGGGGGATGTCTCCTTAATTATTCTGTGTGCTCTGTGTTGTCACTTCTGCAAGGTGCTTCAGTGTTGTAAGCAGCATTCGTTTGGAGGTATGGGTGTGTATTTTTTTTCATCGTGGGAGCAAGAATTTTCCTATTCTTATGCATTGTTTTCTTTTTCCCCGCCTCATTCCAGATTTCTTTTGCATAACATTCATAAATTTGACAAAGGCCTCCAAAAAGGTCAACTGTGTAAAGGACTGTAAAGAATCATGGCAAAGTCTGACAGCCCAAAACGCGTTTATCATCAGTAAAGCACCTTCATCATGATGTGCCGGAAGCCCTCACTGAACTGCTGTAGCATCGCCCCATCCTCCTAGAAAGAAGCTGCGCAAGATAACTCAACCTGGCGCACCATGATCAAATCTGTAGTGAAAGACTGAAAGAAGGCGAGTGTGGGCACAGGAGCAAAAACGTCAGTTTCGGAATGAAAATAAAACAGAGCAAGCACCACCTTTCAGTCCGGCTCACCTCCAAATCTGCCCTGTCCACACTGCACACAGACTGCTTGATGCGAGGATGGGCCTGATCAGCCATCTTGGTACACACACCACCACCCAGTGATAGCAGAAGTCGTGGTCATCTTCGCCCGCGAAGGACGAACAACAACAACAACTTCATCATGATGTGCTAGTTCCACGATGAACTGCTTACTCAAGGTGTGGACGACGCTTGCCCAGTTAAAAACGGACTAAAGCTGGGCTGTTTCTTGGCACCTACGTTGTTCAACATGATGTTTTCCGCCATGCTCTCTGTGGTGATGAACACTGCGTCAAGATCAGGATCAGGAATGATGACAGGCTTTCAGCCAGCAGAGACTTAAGACCTAGGTGGGAAAAGGAGTCGTTCCACTGTACGGCTTCTTGTTGGCAGATGACTGCGCACTCACAACACTGGCTTCGAGGCTCAAATTCTGCTGGGCCTGAACTGCTTAGCAGTTGGTTGTGATAATTTTTAGGCTTGCAAGAAGACATTGTGGCAGCGTGCACCACAGAAAACAGTATCACACCTATCCCAGAGTCTTGAAGATCGCTGGGAGGCCACAGCCGACCTTTTGCATCGAGCGTCCTCCTCCTCCATTCTCTTCCTCCATTCCTCCCGGTTCTCAGACGGCAGGCAGTGAGGCCAGTCATCATCTCTTTCTGTCTTCCTTTCCTTCTGCCTCTTAGCGCTGTTGCTCCTTGTAGAATGGTTTTGACAAGTCCTGTTGACTAAGGTAAGCGACTATACAAAGACTTGTTCTTCGTAGTGAAAAGAGGGGAAAGTGAGATTGTATGGTCATGCGCCAAGAAACAGTAGGCAGAGCCAGAAATGACTGTCCAAGTCGAACATCTGATGGTTTGTTTGGCGCTGTTTCTTTCAGGTTAAAGAAGCCACGATGCTTTGATTCGACGTGTTGCTAATGAGTCTCGCTTCCTTTTCTGTGACAGAGACAGTGTTACTGTAAAGGGCATGATTCTGCCGAACTTTTGAGAACAGAGAATTTGCAGCGGTTAATCCTTCAACGTGGGATGAGATGAGATGCAGTGAGGAGTGACCTAGCTGGTAGTAGTCTGGAATGCTAGTTAAGAGGCTGGTCACTCGGCAGACTAGGCAGACTAGTTTAGAAGAGAGAGCCATGGGACTTCAGCGACTTCGTAATCGGTGTTGCCTTTGCTGAGGAGGTATTGAGCCTCTCTTTGACCATGGCTGGTCCAAATGGTCCAAACCATTTACGGCCGGGGGTACCGCCCTGGGAGTCTGTGGCACTGTAGTTGGTGTTGCCTTTGCTGACGTGGGCTTGAGGTTTTAGAGAGGTAGATTCCGAAGGTGGAGTCGTTGGCGACGGAGTTAACACATGCTGGATTTTGCCTTTGATACGGAGTCTACAGGGTCTGTCTTGATGTCCCTCTGCACTCCTCCAGATCCAGCCACTTACATGACGGTCGGCCCCGTTATTTGTCCGACCGTGTGGGATAGAATGTCAGGTCGAGAGCAGCCCGGTGAAGCCGAATCTGACCTCTTTAGACACTTCTAATGGTTCCATTGTGACTCAGGCATGGCGATGGCCACAAAAGGAGTTTCTGAAAAAGATCTTGTTGAAGGAGGCTGGGAGGCCTACATACCTCCAGCGTCCTAGCTCTAAGAAATCGCTGAGCAGAGTGTGGTAAAGGCTGTAACGCTGATTCCGTTATTGAGGTGTTTGTGAATGTAAAGGTATGTTGATGGTTTTTTGCCTTTGATTTGGCTATGTTTTACCCAGAGTGAGGGCAGATAGAATACTATCTTAGTGAAATAATACTAGTAAACGGAAAGTTAAAAGTTCTATCTTCCTATATTTTTATTGTACAAACTCCATATTCTTATCAACTGGAAATGTGATATAGCAAATTTCCACCGTCATTGGTACAAGTGACTCTTTAACTAATTAGGGGCTGGCTTTTAATATGAATAAAATTGAAAACAGCAATTCAGCATTATCACACATTGTATTGTTAGTAATCAACAAACCGATGCCAGAAAACATGGATTACAGACGTTGCTGTCTTTTATTGTGATTAGTGGATAAAGTTTAACGCGCGCCCTGCAGGTTCCTTGTGTTCGAACACGACACACTGACTTGTGAACGTCGCCCTTGTTGGCTGGCGAGAAGGATAGGGTTAAGTCACAGTGATGAAACCACCCCGGACTGTGTAAATGATTAAGACACTGTGCACTGTCAGTGAAGGTAGTTTGATGATTCCTCTGTGTGTCTGGGTTGCTACCTCCTACAATAAATAAGTGTTTTTACCTGTTCGTTCGATAATAATTATTTGAGCGACTGACTGATCGCGTGGTTACTTGGTTGAGTAATTAGTCAATTACTTGGATTCTGTTCGATTATTTGTGCGTTCATGTGGGTATTTTTGTGCGTGGGTAGCCACTGGTCGGTCTCTTTGTTGATTCGGTTGTTGCATCGATTAGTTTGTGAGTGTTTATTTGCTCCATATATTACACCCGTGGGTCCATTGCAGGGCTGAAAAGCAACTGCCATTATTGGGCCGGGGTGTAGGCCTAACGTGAGGAGCCGTAAGGTGTGGCACGCACTGACCTGAGGTGGGTGTGTCTATGGAGAAAGCAAAAAACAGCTTTAGTTGGTTGGTTGGTGTGCAATATGTGTCCCTTTTAGAATTTGATCATATATGTGGACACTACCCAGATGATCGCCCCCCCCCCCCCCCCCTCCCATACAATTGTGTAACTGCTATATACGGCCCAAGTGATGCCTTGCTATTGAAAATGAGATGTTCGTTAATTTCATTCATTGTTCATAACTCCTGCCGTCACAACGGGGAGTTCCCTTTGCTGGTGTCATGATTATGAAATAATTATGTTGTTGATTGCAAAGACATGTTTTTTGCCTTCTCAGTTTCAGTTTCAATTTGATCAAGGAGGCGTCACTGCGTGCGGACTAGTCCATATACGCTACACCACATCCGCTAAGTTTTGAGACCACACTACACATGATTTTAAGTTGATGGATAGCTGGATTAACAACTAAGGTGAGAGCAATGAAGAAAAGGGTCTCGTGGCTACGACTCAGCAGGTATCTGACCTACACGTTAGCCCAACGCGCTGGCCAGATCTTGAGTGCCTACCTACCATTGTTTTTATTTGTTTTTTGTTTTGGGTATGTGTGTGTAGTGAATGTGCATATGTGTGTGTATGGATGTGTGGGCACGGGCCCATGTGTGTGCGTGGGCGCATATGTGTGTGTGCATATGTGTGTGTGCGCGCGCATGCGTGTGTGCGCGTTTGTGTGTATGCGTGCGCGCATATGTTTGTGTGTGTGTGCACACATGTGCAGTGTGTGTGTATGTATGTGTGTGCATGTGTGTATGTGTTGTGTGTTGTGTGTGTGTGTGTGTGTGTGTGTGTGTGTGTGTGTGTGTGTGTGTGTGTGTGTGTGTGTGTGTGTGTGTGTGTGTGTGTGTGTGTGTGTGTGTGTGTGTGTGTGTGTGTGTGTGTAGCTAATATATCGACTCTATAGTGGTGACAGCAGTCTCAGCATTCTGTTCAATACAGCCACTCTTGTCATCGTCGTCGTCTTCGTAAATTTCTTGGTCTTACTTTGTTTGCAATAAAGCGCCCTTTGTTCGTAATGTAAAGTGGACTGGTAAGTAGGGAGGAGGAGGGAGGCGGAGGAACGGGAGATGGGGAAGAGAGAGCGAGTGGGCACATCATCTTCCACATCAACATCAGCACGTTGATTTCCTCTTTTATTTCAAATCATACCGACCTGTTAAGACATGACGATAATGATCATAAACATGAGGTATTATTAAAAAGACATATGCAGGAAAACATAATCATTCAACATGAGGAATGGTTTCATAGGCAAGAGATTAAACATTTCTAAGACACAAATCATTCAAATTAGGCCAGACAAGCATCAACCGTTCGTAAAGGAATCATGAAATCATACATTAAAGAATAGGTCTTAGCTTCAAGGAATATCTGAATATTGTCCCTGCAGCACATAACATTGTCGAAATTAAGGTGAAG
>JADBJO010009696.1:65000-67500 GCA_016801955.1 Conus betulinus
GTAGTGAGGCTGTGGACAAACAAGCATGGATAACATGCCAAACAAGCACAGGCAATAGCTGTGCATGGCATAGTAATTTAGTATTTGCCATCACATCTCCTGTGCTACCTCAGTGGCACTGCACCCACGTCACTCATTCCGACACCCTGTCCACAACCACAGCTCAGCCTGACCACAGCCCTGGCACTGGTAATCCACAGACAGCAGTCAGTGTCAAGCTGTCAAGAGGCCACCCACCAGAGGAGACACTGCATTGGTGCTGAGTCACTTTGGTGTTCAGTGGTGCCTGTTTGGATCTTACATAGGCAGGACACCACCTACTATGCCACTAAAAATGACAATGATTGCTCAGTCACAGAGCCGGCATGAGTGAACTCTCCCTCTGGAGGACACATCTACGTCTGTCCAATGAAAACCCCCATGAATTTGCTGATACCAGTGACCTCAATGGAATCAAACCGGGGCCATATACAAGGGAGAGGACGTCCAAACTGAGGTCACCAAGGCAGCAGGGCATACAGGCCACAAAAGTTGAGATTTTTTCATGCTGATTGATGAGAACGGGGATGATGGATGATGATGGAGATTCCATGCTATGGACTGCTTCAACCAGACTCACTTAGTTTGTCAGTACCAACCAGATTTGTCCCTAGGTAGGAATGCTGGGGGGGAGGGGAAGTGGGGGGGGGGGGGGGGCTAAAAAAAAAAAAGAGAGGGACCACAGCCTTCCTTCAGCACCATCCAAAGCGAGGATCTGAACTTTAAGCTGACTTACACACTGCCTGCTGAAACCGTGGGTCAGATGACCTCTGATTCCTGCTCTCTGTGGCCGGAACTGGCACTCAAGCTTCAAACGACTGACCTATACCGAGTTTCCCGTCCTTGCTGTGCCAGACTGCTCTCTGTTCCATTACATCGGATCGTGTCAGTCGGCCTAGAAATGGGAGCGCTGCTCGGGAAAGTGGCGATGATAAACAGATCACCGTCGTTTGGTTATCGTTATCAGGGAGGTGATATCATTGTTGAAGCCCAACAATCCCCAAAACAGAGCTGAGACGGAAAGAGCAATCATAATTATAGGCGCCTGCAATTGTACATGCTACGTTTTTTCGGGTTATGTGGCATAGAAAGAGAGTAAAAGGCGTGGGTGTATGGGTTTATTTTTGCCTTATCTGGGACAGCAATCTCTCTCTCTCTCTCTCTCTCTCTCTCTCTCTCTCTCTCTCTCTCTCTCTGTTTGATCCGACTAACAGCTTGAATCCAATCTCTTTAATGCTTGCCCTCTGTTTTACACCATCCCTCAGGCGGTGTGGGTGTGGGGCAAAAGCATGGGTAATGTGCCAAACACGCGCATAGGCACAGTCAAGCTTCTAACACACGTAGTAGGCGTGGGATAGCATTTTTTGTTGTTGTCTTTCGTTCTGTGCCACCTCAGGGGCCCTGTACGCACGCGACTCATTCTGATCCCACCGTTCACAGCCACAGCCTGGCCCAGCCCAGCCTGACACAGTCCAGTGGAGCAGTCAGTGTCATGTGGTCAAGAGGCAACCCACCAGAGAGACACTGCATGGATGCTGAGTCACTTCTGTGGTGTTCAGCAGCGTCTGTTCTGATCCAAATACAGGACACCACCTACTAAGACCTCTATTGACGACAATTGCTTAGTTGCGGAGCAAGCGTGAGTGAGCTCTCTCTCTGCCGAGGGCACCACCACATCCATCCAATGACAACCTCCATGAAACTGCCGATACCAGTGACCCTGACAGAATCAAACCAAGGCCATAGATGTGGAGGAGACATCGAAACAGGTCACCATGAGAGCAGGACATGAAGGGTCACAGAATTGGGGACTTTTTTTTCATTATAGTGATCAATGAGAATGAGGATGATGAAGATCATGCTATGGTTTTCCACTACAGTGCAAGAGTGCATAACACACTGTACTCTAAGCTTACTCTCATAACATATCCCAGCATTAACCAGGCCTGAGAGAAACAGACACCTGCAGTGTTGGTCAGGAAATTTGAAAACACTCTCGGAGACGTATCCATTAAGTGGATTAAGCTCGACTATGTGGTGTCAGTCTTCCCCACTGAGCTTATAGCAAACTCAACCCTGAGTAGTAGCTGGTTGGGAAAAAAATCTCACAAGGCTCTGGTTGGGAATTGAATGAAGGATCTCCCAGCCACTTCGGTGCATGGATTAGCATTAACACGTCAAAACAAAACATGTTCCAAACTGTTTTTGATTATTTTCATCATTAACACCGTGTATGAGATGCAGATCATTTTCAGCTCTTGTTGTTCATGGCCCAGCCAACCGAGAGTACATCCAAGCAGACTGATAACATTCAAAGGAATGGAACTATTTGGGGCAGACCGCCTGGTGCACAGATACGGTCACGGGTGAGTGCAAAGATATGAAATGTCAAATCAGCTAAGGAGAGGTCATGTATTTGAAAATTGTGAATGATGCCATCATTGGAAAAAAGTGAAATGAT
>JADBJO010009697.1:0-5000 GCA_016801955.1 Conus betulinus
TGCCTCTGCAACTGCGGTCTGTCGTCCGTGGTTCTATAGCTGTCTGTCTCTATGTCGATGGTTCTCGCTCTGTATTCCTTCTAAAGATCTGTCTCTCTCGCAAATATACACATCTCTCTCCTCTCTAGCTCTCTCTCTCTCTCTCTTCTATCTCTCTCTCTCGCTCCTCTCTCTCTCTCTATCTCTCTCCCAGCAGAAGTGATGAATCATAATAAACTTACTTTGGTCCATATCTCGCCAACATGGTTGACGTATACGTTTGCCTTGCAGGTCATCGTCCTTAGTTTTAGTTTGAAGAATGAAAGATTTTGGACCAGTCTGTCCAAACTCTCAACGAGGTTATTTTATGAATCCGATTAATATTGAATGGAATCGGGTGTTGTTTTCTGTTTTTTGGTTGTTGTTTTTCTTGCTTTTCCTGTTTTTTTTTTTTTGTTTTTTTTTTGGTCCTTTGTTTGTGTCTTTTCTTCCCTTTTTGTTGTGTTTTACAATGTCAGGACCACCTACTCGGTGTTTTTTTAACGCCCTGGAACACCCCTGTTTTACAAACAATTCTTTAACAATGGGTCTTCAAGTTCCCGTGACATGGGCTCATACCGCATGACTAACGTCACCTCGTTGTCATCATCTCCCGGACCCCCCCCGTTAGCAAGAAAAACAACACGCCCCGAACCAACTTCGTTTTGCTACATATAATGACACCGTCACTACAGCGTTATGATGTTATGCTGCTACTGCGTTTTTATAACCCACACACGCCGCTTTTTACCTCAGCATCTTGGCGGAACCCCCCCCGGTCAATAAATCTACCCCCGCCCCACCTACCCCACACAATCCTCTCACACCGCCATTCTACATCAGCTAAGCCGCACTCACCCATACAAAACCTAAACCCCCCCGACAATGCCTATCACAGGCTCATTCTTAACCTGTATTAGGCCTTATTGGTCTACTCGGTCAAATATACTGTAAACAGCATCTTGATCTCTTTCATCGGTCTGTATGTATGTCTGTCCCTTGGTCCCCCCTTCTCCTGGGTGTACTTTCACTCTCTCTCTCTCTCTCCTCCTCACTCCTCTCTCCCTTCTCCTACCCTCACCTCACGCTCACCCTCACCTCACACCCTCACGAACCCACACCACACCCACCCCACACCGCACACACACAACAACACACCACACACACCACACAAACACACCCCCCACACACACACTCACACGCACGCACACACCACACCACCAACACACAACACACACACACACAAAACACACAACACCACAACACACCCCCAACACACATCACACGCACGCACCCACACACACACACCACACCCACCCACACACCACACCACCCCACACACCGCTCCACTGCCACGCACGCACACGCCACGAAGCAAAGCCCGCCACCGCACAGCCAACCCCGCCCGCACCGCAGCACACGCCACCCCGCACGCATGGCAAAACGGCGACCGCACGACGCACGCACGCACCCACGCAAGCACACGCACCGTCCCCCCCACCCCTACACCACACACCACCGTTTTGTTTTTTTTTTTTTACGATTGCAGGCGGTCTGGTGCATTTTTGACCCTAGAATTAATGAGGTGTTAAACATTCCACGGTTTCGCGGTTCGTTTCGGCCCCCCGTCATGACACGGACCTCCGACCGGGCAGTCAGTGTTGTACGTGGGGTGTTGTCCGGTCCCGTGACCGACGGTGCCCTTTGGGTTCATTTTAATACCGGTACGCCTGGCTTGGGAAATAGCAATGGGCAATATTAAACCAGCCCAAACGCCACGCGCAGCTCTTTGTGTCCAGTCATTGATCTGGAGGCAGAGAGAAATATGTATTGTGAACTGCAGCCCCCTCCCACCCAATATCCATGTAAATAGCTCTATGTTATCCTGTCGGTCTGTCGGTCCATTCGCCTGTTCCCCTCTCCTCTCTCGGCTCTCTCTCTCTCAAAAAAAAAAAAAAAAAAAAAAAAAAAAAAAAAAAAAAAAAGTAAAAAACAAAAAAAAAAAAAAAAAAAAAAAAAGTACGTGTAAAAAAAAGACGTCAAGTGCTTATCTAATATCCTCTCGGTGAAAAAAATAATAATATGAACAGATAAAATTGAAGTTTTATATTCGAAATTATATCCTCTGCCGGGATAAGTAGAGTTTTAAAAGACATTTTCTAATTTTGAATAATAGTTCTGAAAATATATTTTCATATGTTAAAAATAAAGCTACCAGGATCCACCCCATAATGTTCTGGTCTTCGTTGTCTTGTCTTCGTATCTCCTCTCTCATCTCTCTCTCTCCCCCGTCCTCCCCTACCTCTCTCCCCCTCCCCCCTTCCTCAACTCCTACCCCATCCCCCTTCCTCTCTTACTCTCTCTCTCTCTATCTATCTCTCTCTCTAGTAGGTCTGGAACCTCTATGTCAGTCCGTTCCATGTCGGTCGGTAATGTATGTTTGTTCATTGGTCCTCCCTGCTCTCCCCTGCCCTCTCTGTCTCTTCATTGTCTCTCCTGTCTCTGCGTTCTCTCCTCCTCTATATATCTCTCTTGTACTCTCTTCTCTCTGTGCAGGTTGTGTGTGGCGTGTGTGTGTGTGTGTGTGGTGTGTGTGGTGTTCCTTGTGTGTGTGTGTGTGTGTCCGTGCTTGTGCGTTGTGTGTGTGTGTGTGTGTGGTGTGTGTGTGTGTTGTGTGTTGTTTGTGCGGGCGTCGGTGAGTCGTCTGCTGGGTGTTGTGTCGCTGGTGTAGTGGGTGTTGTGTGTGTTGTTGTGTTGGTGTGTGTGGGTGTGTTTTCCCCGGTTCCTGTGTGTTACACACACGGAATAGTGTTCATCGACCTTTCCCCCTTGCAATTTCTTGTGTTTGTAAATTCCAACCATTGTAAAAAACAGAAACATTCAAACACATTTGCAGAGCACACACAAGCAACGCACGCAACGCACGCACGACGCACCGCACGCACGCACCACACCCCCCCAAGCCAACGCACGGGCACGCACCCGCACCCGCGCACCACACACGAACACACACACACCACACACACACCACCACCACACACAACACACACACCACACTACACACCACACACACCGTGTAGTGGGTGCTGGTCGATAGTATTCTTATTTTTATGTGCGGTGTCTGCATTCATCTTAGGCTGTAAGGGTTATCCCTTCTTGAGAAACCAAACATCCCATTGTTTCAAAAGAGCACGTGAGGCCTGACTAATCTTAGGGTGGGGGGGGGGGGTGAGCGAGAGACCTCGACACGAGAGAGAGAGAGAGGAGAGAGAGAGCGTTGGTATGTGTGCGTGTGTGCGTGCGTGCGTGCGTGCGTGCGTTGCTGAATGCTTGCGTGAGGCGTCGAGAGTGCGGTGTGTGTGTGGGTGTGTGTGTCGTGCGGTGTAAGCGTGTGGGTGAGTGTGTGTGTGAGTGTGTGTGGTGTGTGTGTGTGTGAGTGGTGTGTGGTGTGCTGTGACGGGAGGGACGGGGACGGGATGGAGTGGGCCCAGCGAACAGACTCCAACTAAAAGAAGGTTGCTTTTCTTCCATTTCCCGCTCTGTCTTATTTCTTTCTCTCAGTTTTTTTTAATTCTTTTTTCTTTTCTTTCTTTGTTCTGTCTTTACTGACTGAGAGAGGAGACGAGAAGGACGGAGAGAGAGTCTGTCGAGCGGGATGTGAGGAGAGAGAGGAGGAGAAGAGGAGACGAGAGAGAGATGGAGAGAACGGGGATGGGACGAGGAAATGGGAGCGGCTAGAGCGAGGACGCCCCCCGACCCCGAGGACCGACTCGAGATGGAGGAGAGAGTACCTGCAGCGCCGAACCAAGACCCACCGTCTCCTCCCTGAATGAAAAAACCGCTGACAAGACCCCGGAAAAGAATAGATATTCCTTTTTTTTTTATCCATACTTATGGCAAACTTTGACCCAACTCTATCCAGGGCAGATAGGAGGAACTACATTTACCAAATTATAAAATCAACACAACTAACACCTTGTCATACCAAATTGAAGACCCTCAAATCAGCGCAGCTCGTGAAAAGCCAAGACTATGGCGCAAAAGAAAACACACACTGCACCAAACACACACACACACACACACAACACAACAACACCACACCCCACACCACACACCACACACAATAGGCCCGAGTCGTCGGGCCAGCCCCGACCGCGAGGAGGGACCGGGAGAGGAGAGAGCGAGAGTAGATACTGTAGGGGACGTCTTAGGAGCGAGAGAGACTAGAGGAGGAGAGAAGAGAGAGAGAGAAGAGAGAGAAGAAAAGGGAGAAAGAGGAGAAGAGTGAGAGATGATTTTTGGCTGCCTGATTTTTTTCAGGGTCATAGATATTGATTAAAAAATCAAAGCCAAAGTGACGACCTCTGTTTGGATTGATGTCTCACACAGGAATTATGAATCAGTTACTTTAAGAATCCGACATCCTTTCATAAGCCATGCCGAATTTGTCTCCCTTCACACACAGCTCAAACGAACCTCAAACTTTCACTCACACACAAACACACACACAACAAACACACACACACACACACACACGCGCGCGCGCGCGCACGCCACGCCGCGCACGCGACGCACAAGCCACGCCACGCGCCGCACGCACGACCACGCACATACGAACCACACGCCAACACGCACAGCACGCACACGACCGACACGCAGGACACACACCCACACACACACACACACACCCACACACACACACACACAACACACACACACACACACACACCGCACCTACACACACACGCACGCGTACACGCACGTCGCACACACACACACGCACACACCACACACACACACACACACACACACACACACACACACAACACACACACACACCACACACACACGCACGCACACACACACACGCACCGCACGCCACGCACGGCAAGGCACAGCCACGCACGCGACGCCGCACGTGTATTGCATAGCCACGCACTTGCACACACACACACACACACACAACACACACACACACCAAC
>JADBJO010009697.1:12500-27500 GCA_016801955.1 Conus betulinus
GGGGCGGCGTGAAGCGGGTAGTCTGTCTATGACGAAGAATATCACCAGAGACAATAACGCTTGATCAGCATTGGTAAGCTGATAGAAATTATTCTTTTTGTTCAGATACGGTGTCGTATTGCGGCATTCATACTTGCACATGCCGTCTCTTCCGAGCTACCGTATCTCACTCTGAGATGCACCTTAAGATACAAGACATTTATCGTTTAGGGGAGGGGGGGGTTCTGATTGCTGGCACCCTTGTTGTCCTGAAAATTCTTCATCAAGATTTCATTTCTTCGGAGCTAACATCCGAATTCTGCGGGTTCCTCTTTTTCTCTCTGTCTTCGTGTTGACGGAGTTTTGATTAACTATAAGTTGATACCATCAGCGAACGTAGATACCATAGAGACTATCCTCCGGGAATAGGGGCTGTGGAAAAAAAAATGCCCACACAACTTAATAAATAGATAAATAGGTAAGTAAAATAGTTAAGTAGAAAGCTAAATAAATAGATACACAAATGAATAAGCAAACATTTAAGTAAATAAATAAACAAATGAATAGATACATAAGTAAAACACAAATCTATTAAGAGAAGAAAAAAAAAACACAAAGCGCGCACGTTTTGTACAATTGCACCATTACTTTGGATATAGAGCTTGTAAAACAAGTTGGATTTCATGACAAATCCTGATTCAAAGCTAGAGATAAAAGAAAAAAATGAAATAAATGGGTGGAAGAGAAACACAAACACAGACACACAGACACACAGACAACACACACACACACACACACACACACACACACAACACACACACACACGCGCACACACACCCACACGCGCGCGCGCACGCGCACACACACACACACACGCCGCGCGCGCGCGCGCACGCACACACACACACACACACACACACACACACACACACACACACACACATACACACACACACACGCGCGCGTGCGCGCACACACACACACACACACAAGAAAGGTGTATAAATCGCTGTAAAACGCAGGTGCGCTGTAACGCTCGTGGGCAATGTTCGTGACCTGTCTAATTTCAGTTTTTCCCCCTGCGGGGTCACTCTGTGCGCGGAGTAGAGATGGTAACTTGACACCGCTGTAGCAGTCTCATCAGGTGAATCATCGAAATGACCACATTTTGAAATGTCATCTGAGGACCGCACGTGCGCTGCTAAGCCATTTTTCAAGAGATGAGAGAGAGAGAGGAGGAGAGAGCGAGAGAGAGAGAGAGAGAGAGAGAGAGAGGAGAGAGAGAGAGGAGAGGGGGGGGGGAAGAAGGGAGAGAGAGAGTTGGGGGGGGAGAGGGGGAGGTTGAGATGAATGAAATCGAAAGAGAGAGAGGAAGAGAGAGGGAGCGTAAGAGGGGGAGGAGAGGAGGAATCCAAAGGGGGGGGGGGCGGTGGAGAGACACAGAGAGGACCAGAGAGAGAGAGAGAGCGAGAGAGAGAGAGAGAGAGAGAGAGATGAGAGTGAGAGGAGACGAGACCGAGAGAGGAGAGAGACAGGAAGGAGAGAGAAGAGAGAGGCGTGTGCGTGTGTGTGTGCAAGTGGGATGGGGGGTGGGGGGTGGGGGTGGAGGTGGGGCTGAGGATCAAAGTCTTTTCGGTCATGGCAAAAGTGGGACGGAAGGCGGGGAAGAGAAAGAAGAAAAGGTCAAAGAACGTACGCAAAGTTCACGCCACAGGAGAGGTTTCTATGGAGAAGCATTAAGATCATCGTGACTCCTTCACACCCCGATGCTTTGGTTCCTAGCACATTGCGAATTAATAGAATGTCCTGTTCGGTGTTCCTTCTCATTCACCTACCTGCTTCAACAATAAAAATTGAAACTTTGATGGTGGTCGTAGTCTCTGTCTGTCTGTCTGTCTGTCTGTCTGTCTGTGTCTCCTCTCTCTCTCTCTCTCTCTCTCTCTCTCTCTCTCTCTCTCCTCTGCGCATGCGTGCGTGCGTGTCTGCGTGCATGCGCGCGAGCGCACGCGCTGGTGGGTGTGTGTGTGTTGGTGTGTGTGTGTGTGTGTGTGTGTGGTGTGTGTGTATATATATTATATGTGTGTGATATGTGTGTGTGTGTGTGTGTGTGTGTGTGTGTGTGTGTGGGTGTGTGTGTGCGTGAGTGCGTGCTTGCTCGTTGGCTTGCTTTCACACACGCACAAGCGCGCGCGCGCGCGCGTGTGTATGCGTGTGCAGGATGAGTGTGGTGTGGTAGCACAAGAGTCAGAGAGAGAGAGAGAGAGAGAGAGAGAGACAGAGACAGAGACAGAGACAGAGAGAGAGGTACAGTTTTGTGAGTCATTCTTCTTTTCACTAAGATTAATGCTCCTGGAAGTGCAACTGTGTTCTACAGTACGGAATGGGTATTTCTGTGTATACCCCCGGGTACACACGCGCACACACACACACACACACACACACACACACACACACACACACACACACCACACATACTCTCTCTCTCTCTCTCTCTCTCTCTCTCTCTCTCTCACACACACACACACACACACACACACACACACACACACACACACAGAGGGCACGCACGCGCGTGCGCGCGCACCGCACACACACACACACACACACACACACACACACACACACACACACACACACACACACCTACACACACACACACACACACACACACACACACAACACACACACACACACACGTACACACCCGCCACGCTGATAACCCTTTAGGCCACTGGGCGAATGACCAGTTTCAACTGAGCCCACGAATATTAATGAGAGTTTTCACACTCCACTGTGGCATCGGATGTCGCTTTGGACGTGACGTTGCTCGCGCACTCGGGGGGAATCCTCGTCAATTTCCTGATAATTAGCAAGATGTCGCACGGCCGTTGTTCCGTCACATCTCTCCCTTCCTTCCTTCAACTCACCCCCCACCCCCACCCCCCCATTCCACACCCCTCCCCCACCCGCCCCGCCCCCGCTTGAGCCATATCCCCACCTCATGACTCACAAAAGTACTCTCTCTCTCTCTCTCTCTCTCTCTCTCTCTCTCTCTCTCTCTCTCTCTCTCTCTCTCTCTCTCTTTGCCTGTTTGTCTGTCTCTCTTTCTCTCGCTCTCTCTGCCTCTTTCTCCCCCACTCTCTCTTTGTCTCTCTCCTCTCTCTCTCTGTATCTGTCTTTCCACCCCACTCTCTCTCTGTCTCTGTCTGTCTCCCTGTCTCTGTCTCTGTCTTTCTCTGTCTCTCTGTCTGTCTGTCGGTCTGTCTGTCTGTCTGTCTCTCTCTCTCTCTCTCTCTCTCTCTCTCTCGCTCTCTCTCTCTCTCTCTCTCACTCTCTCTCTCCTGACGGGGTGCTGTCTTTAATACCCGATTCAATTATGTACTTTAATCATTGTCGTGAATTTCTTTACAATTTTTTGTTTTCTATGTGCACCTTAAATCGTTTTCATTTGATTGTAAGTATGTCCTTTCAGACTGGGGTATTTGGTATTGGCTTTCATAATTTCTCTCTCCCTACATTCTCGTCATCTCTCCCCTCCTCATCCCCCCCCTCCTCTTCCCTCTTCTCACCTCCCCCACACTCTCTCTCTCTCTCTCTCTCCCTCTCCTTCTCCTTCTTTCCTCTTTCCATCATCTCTCTCTCTCTCTCTCTCTCTCTTATAAAGAAGTTTCTGGGGTATCGTTGCAAACGCCGAATGATTTGGTTATAGTGCGAACGTCTAGATATCCCATGTATTTGATTCTGTTGTGAAATGTGTACAATATTGGTTAAAAATTGTTCAGATGGAGGAAAACACAGATTGCCACTCAAAGCGTATAGAATGTTGTTAGACTTGATAACTAGAGGAAGAAAACTGGGTGACAAATGTGCGGATGAAATTGTATGCGTATGGTTTCGGTTTTTGTATGGATGAACCAAGGTGTTGGTGATATGAATGTTTTTATTCGGGTATTCCGAGAAAGATTAATTGATTGTGAGTTGGCCCAAATTGGAATTCACATGTGCAGAACAGTACCAGATTTGATTTTTATAGAGCGTTTAGTCATTTACTTCTCATTATTTTCGCTACAGGCAGTCACGTGATAGAAGTCTGATTTGTCCATTGTGTCGAAATTCGAAAGAAGATGAAATCCATTTTGTATTAACTTGTCCAGTATTACAAGACCTCAGAGATCAATTCCTACCACACAAAAATATTTCAAGAATCCTTGTTTTTTTCAAATTAGTCTTGTTAATGTCATCATCAAATGAGAGTACTGTTAAGCAGTTAGCTATTTATCTATATAAAGCGTTCCAGAGACGAAGTATTTATGTAACATGATCTCTCTCTCGTACTTTTAGATGCCAAATGAATGAATGACCTGATATAACTGGAATCGTTAAAATGCTGTGGATCGATTACACTGTGTCGTCATCAAGAAGCGACTCGTAGTCAATGTGTCTAAAGGTTCGCCTTTTGGAACTGACGGTTGTGCATTTCCAATCCATCGTAAGGGCGGTCGTATTTTTTTTTCGGCTTGAAAACTTCTATCCCCCAAGGAGTAATGAGTGCTTGGCTCGGTTCAGGGAAGGTGAAATGCGGTGGCAGGAGAGGGATAAGATCTGCCTTCACCGTCCGGGTGTGCCTTAAGTTATCGTGGACCTCGTAAAGGTTACAGGTCCTACGACTAATGGTCTATGTGGACTTTATCCTTCTTCACACTTTTTTATAGTGAAAAAATAAAACAGAAAAACGGAGGTGGGTGGTGGTGTGTGGGGGGTGGGGGGGGAGAGAGAGAGAGAGAGAGAGAGAGAAAGAGAGAGATAGAGAAGAGACATACACAGACACACAGACAGAGAGACCAGACAGTGAGACAGAGTAGAGCAAGAGAGAGCTAGAGAGAAAAAGAGATAGAGAGAGAGAGATAGGGAGAGAGATAGAGAGAGAGAGGAGATAGAGAGCATGGGGGGCAAGACAACTCAGAAAGATGACCAGGGTATATGAAAAGACGCACCTTTAGAGTAAGTGGACCGCCTTATTGGAGAATATAGAGAGAGAGAAGGAGAGAGCGAGAGAGGAGAGAGAGAGATTTATCATCAAGGGCACGCAGATTAAAAGTAATTATATATAATTTTAATTCTCACGTTCACTATTCCTCCGCCCTGTGCTTTGAACTGTGTTACTGATTATTCAGGGCAGCCCATATGTAATCCTTATCAATATCGGATTTAGAAGTCACGGGTGATGGGTAGGGGAGGGGGGGTGGGGTGGGGGTGGGGGGAGTGGGAGTGGGGGGGGGGCTTGTGTGCTGCTTCTTTGCCTCCTCCGTTGCTTGTTCTTGACAGTTCCATCACACTATTTGTCTGATACTTCACCTCTTTGTTGGTTGTCCTTTGTTCCATCGCCGTCTTGTGTAAACGCTTTCGTGATCCTGTCTCTTGTGTTGCTATCCTGCCCTATGATTGTTGTGATTTGTGTAGGGTTGATTTCGCACGGTTTCAGCACAGTTTAATCGGGCAAGACGATTTAATGTCAACACTGTCCTGATGGAGGGGATACATTAATGGATGACGGTCAAACAGAAAGGTTGGAATAATGAAGGTGTCTCGGTTGATTCAGGAATCAGTTGCCAAATGGCAAAAGTAATTTGAGGGTCCGAAAAAAAAAAAAAAAAAAAAACCTTCAGAAGGAGAGCAGTAAAGTGATAGGACGTAACCGAAAAAAAAAATGAAGGTCAGAGGTAAACGAGAGGAATTTCTGAACATTGGACGATGAGGAACAGATCGAGGTAGAAGAAAACGAGTTGTTTGTATGCCTCACACTAAAACCGAAACGACCACACAAGAATGCACTCTTCTGAGACATCAGTTTGATTGTAATGAACAGTTTAACACAAAAACTTAAGAGACACTCATGTTCACACCTTTGTCCTCCAGCCTCCATTGGTTTCCACAGTTGTTCCAAATCCTTTTGTTTTTTTTCTCCCCCCCCCCCCCCCCCCCATTTTATTAAGACGGTCCTCTACCCTCCCATTTTTTTTTTTTTCTTTGTGACATCGCATTCACCACGCAAATCAGTAATATGTTTCTATTACAGTGGGATATTCGCATGTGAACTTTAACGTTTTAGTGTTTTGATTATAGAGTGTCTAGGTTTATTAATGTGTTATTGTTGGTATTACTGAATATATTCATTCTCTTTGCTACAACAATGGAAAGGAAAGGAGAGAGAGAGAGAGAGAAAGAGAGAGAGACAGAAGACAGACAGACAGACAGACAGACAGACAGACAGAAAAAAGACGGAAAAAAAAAAAAAAAGGAAAAAAAATGAAAGAAAAGAAAAGAAAAAAGAAAAGAAAGGAGAGAAGAAAAGGAGAGAGAAAAAACCACAAGAATTAGCTGCTACGGAAAGCTAACGAAATAAGGAAATAAATGCACAGCTGTGTAGCAAATAAAAGCCAAGGAGTAGCAAGCCTAACGCTTGTTAACATTGTAAGCGGCGGATTTATCAACAGACCAGGAATAATACGCCTCAAAATAAGAATGGCAGCAATGAAATACACCGTTAACTATCCAACTATGATGGTCCAGTTGTGACCATGAAATTGGCTGAAGCTCCAAGCTGTGAGAGCCATTACGCGCGTGTCCGTTTGCAGTAGCCAGAGTTTGTGAAAGATGTTCAGATACCGGCAGGCCAGAGAAAGGGAACGTTTGGTTAGGGTATCGATGCACGTGGATTGCTGGGGCGTGCAACTCTGAATATCTCTTTGTGCAGGCAGAGTGCGCTGGCAATGGCCCATGGCAATAAATCAATTCCCCACATGGGGATATGAAACTCAGGCGTGGCCGTGACAAATACTCAGCTTGGAGAGTATGTGGCTGCCTGTCTATTTGTCTCTCTAGCCATCTATCGATCTACACACCACACACACGCACACGCACACGCGCGCGCGCACGCACGCACGCACGCACACACGCACGCATGCACGCACGCACACACATTATATATATATATATATATATATAATATATAATATATATATATATATATATATATATATATATATATATATATATATATATGTAATTTCTCTTGTAACGAGAGATAATAAAGTTTTCTGAATATGTGTGTGTGTGTGTGTGTGTGTGTGTGTGTGTGGTGTGTGTGTGTGTGTGTGTGTGGTGTTTGTTTGTGTGTTGTGTGTGTGTTGTGTGTGTGTGTGTGTGTGTGTGTGTGTGTGTGTTTGTGTGTGTGTGTGTGATATGAATAATCATCTTGAGTCTTCATCTTGAGTCTTCATCTCTCTCTCCTCTCTCTCTCTCTCCTCTCTTCTCTCTCTCTCTCTCTCTCTCTCTCTCTCTCTCTCTCTCTCTCTCTGATCAACGAATTAGCGTCACTTCCCCAGCTTCAAACAGGGATTCAAAAGACACACCAGTCCGCACTTCCAGCTTGGCTCCTCACTCCCAACTACAGCAGACCAGGAGTGAGAGTCTTTCTACAGTGCCTGCTGAAACTATCAAGACAGTGGAGAATGAAGCAAATATTCCAGACTGATAGGAATACACGTTGTCAAAAGGCATGGAGAGAACTCCCCAGTGATCCTGTGATTTTGGAAGTTTTTATGAGGTTTGAGGTCAAGTCACCGATTTCATCTATGTCAGCAAAGGAGAATAAAAAGAAATTATAGAATTATAGTAATAGTGATTTCGTGGATGAACAGATTGACGAACTACCGGAGAGAAAAGGTTTTTTTTTTTTTACTACCATATCAGAATCTTCCTCAGAAAATATCATAACCAAAGTTTGTGACAAAGAAAGAAGTTGTCTCTTTCAGACTATACTGGTCTTGATACTTCGTGAAGGAGTCACCTTTCGATGCTCTCACAGTGGATATACCTTCACGCTTTGGTTAGCTGGTGCTTCGTAGCTTCTGTCAACCTAAAGGGCACTTGCTACTTTGTCAATCTGCTTCATGATCAAAAAAAAAAAAAAAAAACTTTGGAGAATCGATTTGGAAGGACAAAGATACCAGTTACACGCGCAATCAGATGGCACGACACCTGAATCGAGAAAAGTTCATACAACTTTTAAACTCCTCGTGCTACGGGGGCGGGGGGGGGGGGGGGGGGGGGGGGGGGGGGGGGGGGGGGGGGAGGGAAGCGCATGTGTCACAGCGTCTTTGGATGACTAACTGTTGGTTAGCACCACACAGGAAATTATATCTCTGACATTCAAGCACACTTTCACAACGCCTCGTGCAGGTAGTGTTTATTGTTAATCCTTCAAAGTCACCTTTCAATCCTTCGAAGGAAAACCATCACCTGTGCTATTATTGACCGAGTCAGGGTCAGTCCACAGTCTCACAGTTGACAGAAGTTGGAGGTTAAAATAAACTTGGTTACATCTGCTGTACAGAAAGGCAGGCACTTACTTTCAGAGAACTTGACCGCATTGTCAGTCAGTCATTCCACTGACCGCTGGGGTCGTTGGGGGGGGGGGGGGGGGGGGGGGGGGCGTGATGAGGCAGCCGCCGTTTCTCTCCAGGGCTCTTCTCTTGGTGGCTGTCTTGAGGAGATCTGGCCTGGCATTGTTAGGAAAGGTAATATTGCGTATAGCTCAACCGACTGCAAAGGGCCACATCAGGGCTGTCAACGCGTTGAAGTCAAATCACAAGTTATTAAAAAAAAAAGAGATTTATACAACCCTATAAAATAACCGTCTAAAAACACACCGGAATTTTTGTTTAACAAATATTTTCTTCTGTAAATTCTTTTTTTTAGATCAGATGAAAAATTACATCTCTTTCAGAAATTCAAAGGTCACATCAGGTGGGACATCTCTGAACAAGGTTTTCATGACGTCCTGTTTGTAAAGTGTTTTAAGTCTCGCGCATCATGCAAGTCCTAACACACTAACAAAAAAAATAATAAAATTAAAAAAAAAAAAAAACATGTTTTCACTGTGAGCGGAACATGACATGGAGTGCACGACTGAACTTGCCGAGAATACCGGAAAACCGTTGCAAGCCTAGCTGTAGAACAAGTGCCATTTTCTTTCTGTCGTCTCAGGAAAGATCAGGAAAAGGCATGGAGGAATCTCCACAGCAATGTTGACCCAGCCTAGCGGCCTGAGCCCAGCAGGAGAGGTGGATTTTTAAATGTGTAGTCTGCAAACAAAAATGACATGTAAATTAAAGATCCTGGATGAGTCATTAGTACAAATGCCAGCATGCTTGGCCGGGCTGCAGTTATTATCATCGTCATTTACTATTATCGTCGTCGTCGTCGTCGTCGTCGTCGTCGTTGTCATCGTCGTCGTCATCGTCATCGTCATCATCATCATCATCATCATCATCATCATCATCATCATCGTCGTCGTCGTCGTCGTCGTCGTCGGTTATCGTCGTCGACGTCGTCGTCGTTGTCGTCGTCGTCGTCATCATCATCATCATCATCATCATCATCATCATCATCCTCATCCTCATCCTCATCACTATTATTAATACCATTGTTATCATTGTCATTGATGTTGTTATTGTTGTTGTCGTTGTTGTGCTTGATGTTGTTGTTGTTGTCGTTGTTGTGCTTGATATTTTTGTTTGTTAGCGTCGCGGACTCCCGGCTGGGGGGAGGTTTCGAATCCCATCAGAGTCATGTGGGTTTTTTTCTGCCCCGACCGGCTCCTACCCAGAGTTGAGTTTGCTGCGGACTCAGTTGGGAAACTGGGACCACACAGTCGAGTTTCATCCACTTAATGGATCGTTTCTGAGAGTGTTGCTCAAATTTCCCGACCAACACTGCAGGTGCCTGTATCTCTCGGGCCTGGTTGACGCCGGGATATATTATGAAAGGAAGCGTAGAGTACAGCCCTGTCATGTAGTCTCAGACCGAAATGGAAATCCGTAGCATCATCTTAATCATCATCATCCTCATTGTCATCGATCAGCATTAAAAAAAAATGTCTCAAGTTCTGTGGCCCTTCATGCCCTGCTCTCATGGTGACCTCATTTCGATGTCCTCTCCCCGTCTGTGGCCTTGGTTTGGTTCCGTCGGGGTCACCGGTATCGGCGAGTCCATGGGGCTGTCGTTGGACGGACGTGGTGGCGCCCTCCGGAGGGAGAGCTCACTCACGCCGGCTCCGCGACTAAGCAATTATTGTCGTCAGTAGGGGGGCTTAGTAGGTGGTGTCCTGCGTATGTTAGATCAGAACAGGCGCCCACTGAACACCACCGAGTGCGGTGGGTTGCCTCTTGACGACTTGACAGTGACTGCTCCCTGTGGGTTGTCGGTGCCGGGGCTGCGGCGGGGCCGACCGGGCTGTGGTGTGTGGACGGGGTGTCGGAATGAGCGGCGTGGGTGCACTGCCTCTGAGGTGGCGCAGAGATTGGGACAGCAAAAAAAACAAAAAAAAAAAAAAAAAAAAAAAAAAAAAAGAAAAGAAGTTAAGAGCACAAAAAAGGACTGTTCATGTGATATGCCAGACCTCCTTAACTCATGTGTGAAGGACATTAACTGTTTGGAATCCAAGCTGTGTTGAGAAATAAGGCCAGACATGATAGACATTGAGACGCAACCCCTGGCGCAGGCCAAGGAATATTTAATCTTGCAAATGTATTCAACCTGGACAGATCTAGGCCTGAAACTTATTATGTTTTATATTTGCTTAGCAACTGTATATTCATTTTTTTATTTCGTCGTTTGCTTTTGCACGGCTACGAATTCTTTTTCGGTTTTGTCTTCCTTCCCTTTTCCTCATCTTCCTCCTTCCTTCCTTCGTTTCTATCCTTCTTTTTCTCTGTCTGTCTGTCTGGCTGGCTGTTTGTCTGCCTGTCTGTCTCTCTGTCTGTTCTTCCTTTCTTCTTTCTCTCACTCTGTGTTTTTCTTCGTCGCAACAGAGAGAATGAATGTGTCAGTACACCAACCCATTATCACATCAAAAAGCTCAGACCCTCTACATCAAACACTACAACATTAAAGTTCACGTGAGAATGTCCATCGTAAAAAACAACATACAGATTTGCAGGGTGAATGAAAGTTTGATACAGGAAAAAAAGTGAGAAAAAAATGGGAGGACGGGGGACTCCCAAAAAAGAAAAAAAAATTCCTTGAAAAGATGTGAAAAAAAAAGAAATTGGAGAGTGGAGGACAAAAACGAAAAGCGACACATCTCTGTATTCAGCTCTCAGCCCCAAATGGCCAGGATTTTGGCAGTGTTCCGTAGAGATTGGTGCCGAAAGTAAAGAACGCAGGCAGCCGGATGATCAAATTATGACACATGTACCATGTTTTCCTGTACACCTTTGCCTGCAGCCAAGAAAGGAAAGACCCTGGCATAATCAGTGCTGGAGAAATGTGTCAGCTAACAGGCCTAACTCTCTTACAAAACCCACTTTCGGAGGCCTGCTTGCGTTCGTCGTCGCTGAAGTCTTCATTGAATTAACGCTTGAACAACGGCGGTCGAACACATATTTATTGAATCAACCAAGCCTTACCTGGGGAAGACGATGATTGATTGGAGGTATTTGGAGGGTGACGTTAGTGTAAGAAATTACATGCCCATCCATCTGAAAGTGGTTGTACGTCCCACGCAGGTTTGACTCTTTGGGATGCCGGTTGAATACAGGCTGCTTTCCATCGCAAACGTTTTGGTGTAAATACCGGTACTAACGTCATCCTCCAAATAGTTCGAATTGGTCATCTCTTTCTAAAGTTATAATCGTGTAACTAAATAAGTGTACTGCATTGTGTTTGAATTGCATTGCATTCTAATGTGCTGTAACATGTTGTGTAAGATCTTTTAAAGAGTTGGTCTGGTATTGTATTGGGTTATGTTGCGTTGCATTGTATTATAAAATAAATCAGTTGTCACAACAATATATTTCTGCGTAAAAATTGGGGTTACTTTTCACAAACACTTCGTGTTGCCATAGCGTCATAGCGTGTGTCCCACCTTTTTTTCCTGTCCTGGCGGTTTGTTCTTCCTCAAACTGGGTTCCCAAGACATTTTGGCAGTGACGACCCCCTTTGTCGTCATGGCTTCTTCGGTACGTACTGATGCAGATGGGTCCTCAGGATTACTGTCTCCTAAGAAAAACTAGCACCCAGACCGCCACTCAAAGGGCAGTGGAAACGTGAAGAAAGAAAAAAAAAACAAACAAACAAACAAAAAAGACGGTTCTGTATCAATACATGAAACTCGACCAGGGACAAAAAATCTCTCTCTCTCTCTCTCTCTCTCTCTCTCTCTCTCTCTCTCTCTCTCTCTCTCTCTCTCTCTCTCTCTCTCTCTCTCTCTCTCTCTCTCTCTCTCTCTCTCTCTCTCTCTCTCACACACACACACACACACACACACACACACACACACACACACACACACACACACACGTGCGCGCGCGCACGCACTCAGGCATGTACGTAGGCGCGCGCGCACACACACACACACACACACACACACACACACACACACACACACACACACACACACACCATCGTCAGAAAACAGAAAAGAGCAAAACATGCCCATTCTGCAGACTTTGTGAACACACACACCCCCTCCGTTTTTAACCTCCGAAATAAACATTTAAAATGTGGCTTCCATCCTCACGTGCAAGCTCCACGTGAGCAGTAGACGTTTGTCTACGTTTTATTTTTTTCAGGAGCTTTATCAATAAATTCGTCAAGTTTGTTATCAGTTTTGATTTCATTCAGAATTATTCAATTCGATTCTATTGCATATATGCATAAGAGAGTAAGCTTACCTTAGCTGCTGATGTCTTGTCACGTCTTGGTTTCTCCTGTATATATATCTTTGGTTAAACATCGCAATTGTTTTATCCTGTGATGCCAGCTGTGGACATCCCTTCCCATGCATTGTGACCCAAGGCTGATGTACACTAAACCTTCCTGAATTTTCTCTTTTTTTTCAGCCTGTGTGTCTGTCCGTCTGTCCGTCCGTTGTCTGTCTGTCTCTCCTCCTCTTTCTCCTCCTCCCCCTCCCTCTTCTTGTTCTTGTTCTTCTTGTTCTTGTTCTTGTTTCTCTTCTTCTTCTTCTTCGTCTTCTTCTTCTTCTTCTTCTTCTTCTTCTTTTGTCCTCTCTCTCTCTCTCTCTCTCTCTCTCTCTCTCTCTCTCTCTCTCTCTCTCTCTTATAATATTTGTCTGTGTGCGCGTGTGTGCACAAACGACAATTGTTTTTACCGGTGGTGATGGAGGGGGCCTTCATGCCAGCTGCAAGCTCCACATGACCAGTTGAAGAGAAACACTTCATCACGTGCACGATTCCAGCCCACCAACACTTCTTCTCCTCCTACCCCCCACCCCCCCCCCCCCCCCCCTCCCACCCCCACCCAATATAGAAACAGACCGTTTTGCTTTGCAAAACTTTTCTTTTTTTTAAGAAAACTGACAAGGATAAAATGCACCACGGACACGTAAAGAAGAGATAATAAGACTAGCAATGAGACAGTTCCAAACGTAGAAGCAGTCTAAATAATAAAGCAAAACGCATTCCGCACACATGCTAAGCCACGAGTGAATAGCAGTTCTATAAGCAAGTGTCTGGAATTTGTCAAATCGAATACCCTGAGACTTTTTTGTTTGGTTGTTTGTTTGTTTTAACCATCGGACCTCAGCTGCTGCAGGCTAAGAGAGAACGGCGCCAGCATGCATTTCCGATCGCGATGTTAAATCATGGATGCACAATAACAAACTACAACTCAACGTAAACAAAACTGAACTAACCATCATTGCTTGGAAACACATTATCAGAACTCATTCTCTCCCTTGTTCTGTAAATGTTGATGGAAACGAGATAAATCTATCAGTGTCTGTTCGTAACCTCAGCGTTACACTCAACCAAGACCCTTCCTTTCAAACATCATATTACTAATGTGCGCAAGTCCTGCTACCTTGAACTTCGTAGAATCAGCTCAATTCGCCGCTTTCTCACTCAAAATGCCCTGAAGACTCTATTTGTGCCTTTGTTCTGTCTCGGCTTGACTATTGTAACTCCCTCCTTGCCGATTGTCCCTCAGAGCTCATCTCTAAACTTCAAAAGTTCAGAACAATGCCGCCCGTCTGATCTCCCGCTCCTCTAGATCTGATCACATATCACCAATACTGTCATCCTTACACTAGCTCCCAATTCAGTCTTGCATTGACTTTGAAGTTCTCCTCCTGGTTTTCAAATCACTGAATAATCTGGCTCTCTCCTACCTTTCTGATCTCCTTCATCTCTATGTTCCATCTCGCAACTTACGCTCATCCACCGATTCTCGTCTGCTTCGGCTTCCCTCTGCTCGCTGAAAACTTCAGGCCAACGATCTTTCTCTTACTGGCACTTGCTCTGTGGAATGGTCTGCCTTCTTCTCTGCATAACACGGACTCTTTAAAGACTTTTAAAACCTCCCTAAAAACACATCTTTTCCCCTGGACTGATTAACGATATCCAGTCACCCCTGTGCACGAGTCTGCTTGCTTTGACGCGCCTGTGTCTTTCTGCATGTGTGTGGGTTTTGTTTTTCGTGTGTGTGTGTGTGTGTGTTTGAGTGTGTGTGTAATGTGTGTGTAATGTGTGTGCTTTGAGTTAGAATGTTTCTGTAATATGCGCTTTTGGGCACGCGAGGTAAAGCGCTTTATAAATAACCTTTTACAGTATATTACATTGCCAAGTCAATGTTTGAAAAATGTCGTGTCCGAGTAACTTTTGTGTTGTCTCTGATTCACCTTGATGTTGTCCCTGATTCACCTTGATGTTGTCTCTGATTCACCTTGATGTTGTCTCTGATTCACCTTGATATTGTCCCCGATTCGCCTTGATGCTGTCTCTGATTCACCTAGATGTTGTCTCTGATTCACCTTGATGTTGTCTCCGATTCGCCTTGATGCTGTCTCTGATACACCTTGATGTTGTCTCTGATTCACCTTGATATTGTCCCTGATTCACCTTGATGTTGTCTCTGATTCACATTGATGCTGTCTCTGATTCACCTTGATGTTGTCACTAATTCACCTTGATGTTGTCTCTGAATCACCTTGATGTTGAC
>JADBJO010009697.1:30000-40000 GCA_016801955.1 Conus betulinus
AGTGGTTTATAGATAGACACCTGGATCATGTACCTATATGTACCTGCCATTATTTATCTGTCTCTCTCATGGCGGATAGACAGACAGACAGACAGATGATAGATATAGAATAGCAGCATGGCACCCAGGACGGCATGACCTGGATGCAGCCCCCGGCCCGTGTGGAGTCTAAGGAGAGTGCATGACTGAAACACTTGTCTCAAGGTAGAGAGCTGCATGGCCTTCTGACTTTCTCATTACAGACAGATAGATAGACAGGCAGATATATATGGTTTTTTATATGTGTATCTATCCAAGGATAAGCGACGGAGCACCATTCCAGCAATTTTCAGAGGATATATATATATATATATATATATATATATATATATATCTAAATAGTATCAAAGGGCCCTTCGAGATTAAAAAGAAACTCATACCACTTGGGGAGCAACATCTGTTAAAATGAGGTCTTAAAATGAGGCATTGAAGAGAGAGCGGAAGCTTGGAAACAAGCTTGTTGAGATATTTTTACTTCTACATTTCAATACCTCATTTTAACACACACACACACACACACACACACACACACACACACACCCATATATATATTATATAGCTATATATATATATATATATATACACAATTAGTAGTGGGGGGAAAACAGGTGTCAAGCTAACAATTCTTCAATCATTATAGTAATGACTTGGCAAAGATTTGAACTTTCAGAGAGAGAGAGAAAAAAGAAAAATGGTGGGGGGGGGGGGGGGGGGGGGGGGGGGGTGGGGGGGGGGACCCTTCACTGGCTGCCTGAGGGAACCATCGTAATCCCTCTCAAAGCACATCTATTTGTATTGCCTGCTCCCTCGGTAGGCCTTTCGTCCACTGGATCGGACTCATTCCGGGAGACACGGCTGATTGTGTCTGTGCTCTTGTTGTCAAATAGAGACACACCACAGTCCATAACTCGTGGTGTTCTCCCAACAGCACCCCCAAAGCAGCCAACGAAGGCTATATATATATAATATATATATATATATATATATATATATATATATATATATATATATAGGTGTGTGTGTGGTGTGTGGGTGTGTGTGTGTGGTGTGTGTGTGTGTTGTGTGTGTGTGTGTTTGTGTGGTCTAATGCAAGCGCCTCGTGCGTTTGGGTGTTTGTGAGCAGTACACAACTCCAGAACAATTATGGTTCTCTGTGCATGGTCTCCTTTCTCCCCCCCCTATGGAACAGGCACCAGGTGGGAAGTTTTTCCTTTTGCTGTTTCTCTGAACGTCGAATCCCCACCCCCCACCCACTCCCACCCAGTTGCACGCTCTCTCTCTCTCTCTTCTCTTCTCCCTCCTCTCTCCTCTCCTCAGATCCGTTCTCCACCTCCTCTCTCCTCCTCTCTCTCTCTCTCTCTCTCTCTCTCTCTCCTCTTGCATATGTCAAGATCGTGGTCTGTGGTGGCAGTCTAATTATGGTCAACCTATTGTCAATCCGTGGCCCCCTCACCCTTCACTCCCATCCTAATTTATGTTTCTTATTGATGAATGCTTTATACTCAATGTTTTATTTTAAAGTTAAACATTTTTATTAATGGTGCCTGCTGCGTACGTTCGTGATTCGTGTTCAGATCTTAGGGTGGAGAATGCGAGCGTTTTACTGCCACAGTCTGTTACCCCCCTGACGAAGGCGATTAAGCCGAAAATTTGGGATATTTTATCTTGTTTGTGGGTGGATTTTTTATCTATTTGACTGTTTTATATATATATATATTATATAATATAATATATATATATAATATAATATATATATTATATATATACAGTAAACTAATAAATTCCAAGGATAAGTACCGAGCACCATTCCAGCAACTTACAGAGCAGCTAGGTGTTGCAATGACTGCAAGAAAATGAATTATAAAGAAATATAGTATATATATATAATATATAGATATATATAGTATATATATATATATAATATTATTAGAGAGAGCGATGGAGAGAGCCTTATATAGATATAGATCAATTGATTTGATTGATTATTAGGTAAACAGACAGGCATATGGATCATAGATAGATAGATCGATAGATAGATAGATAGATAGATAGTAGATAGATAGATAGATAGACAGACAGATAGATAGATAGGTAGGTAGGGTAGATAGATAGATAGATTATATGCCCTAGAATGACATACACAGAGAGAGAGAGAGAGAGAGAGAGAGAGAAGAGAGAGAGAGAGAGAGAGAGAGAGAGAGAGAGAGAGAGAGAGAGAGAGGCGAGAGAGAGAGCACTTTTTTTTGACCTCACGAAGGAGAGCAACCATTTCCACTCACTCCATCCACTCCACCTTACCACGAGACACGATACCACCCGTAATCTCCAACACAGATTGACTTCCCCAGTTATCGTCCCATCTTACACAGTTCCACAGGCGCCACAATCGCGCCTGGTCACATCAGACAATTGATGCTGTAAACAGACTGCTGATGGTACTTTTGTCAGTCCCAGGGAGGTAGGTTAACTGTAGTCTGGTGTTTCCCCTCTTGTCCAGACATCTGTCTGCATCGCTGTAGAATCTGAAGTGGCGTGTGTTTGTGCGAGTTTTTGAGTTACGGGCCTTTTGGGGTGGAGCAGATTAGGTGATTGCATCTGTTGTGATGGTTCGATTAGGTTTCTCTGATTTTGAGGTTTAGTTATTTCTGACTCAACGTTGGACGCTTTGTCTTTTGATTTTTTTTCCCCCTTGATCTTGTCTGTTTAGTCACTTTTTAATTGCAGTCCTGATTTTTTTTCTTCTCCGTGAAGCTGAACGAGAGACACGATCTCTCTCTCTCTCTCTCTCTCTCTCTCTCTCTCTCTCTCTCTCTCTCTCTCTCTCTCTCTCTCCTTCTCTCTCTCTCTCTTCTCTCTCTCAAGAGTCTGGTACATCAATGTGTATGTCTGCGTTCATGTGTGTTACATATGTGTGTGCTTTGTGTGTGTGTGTGTGTGTGTGTGTGTGTGTGTGTGTGTGGTGTGTGTGTGTGTGTGTGTGTGTGTGTGTGTGTGTGGTGTGTGAGCGCATGTGTGCGTGCATAGTTGAGGGATCCAGAGGAGAGAAGATTGTGTGTGTGTGTGTGTGTGTGTGTGTGTGTGTGTGTGTGTGTGTGTGTGTGTGTGTGTGTGTGTGTGTGTTTTGTCAGTAGTACAACCTTGAGTTTATCTGACAATAGATTTGTTCCGGTCAGCCAGGGTGTGTGTGTGTGTGTGTGTGTGTGTGTGTGTGTGGGTGTGTGTGTGTGTGTGTGTGTGTGTGTGTGATCTTTTAATACAATTGTGTAATTGTTAGTCTTTAAGGAGCTAGAACCCATGAACAAATCATGTCTCGCCTCTTCTTTTTTATCATTACTCCAGTGCGCCTCTTTAGTAACGCCCCTGAATAAGGGCCGGGATTTCCACCTGATAATTTCGCGCTTGCCGTTGTACATGGACCTCTGCCAGCGCTGCCTACATAACAACAGTCTATGAAAGTCAACAAATTTAATCAAGGCCTCCACCTTGTTAGACGGACATCGATGCAACACAACACTAGAAAACTTTCTCTGTAAATCGCCGTCCACGATGGAGTTGTCTCTGTCATCAGGAAACAGCCTGGAAGTAGAGGAAGAGATGGCGGTTGGGTGAGTGGGGTGTGGGGTGGGTGGAGTCATCGCTTGTGTTAGCAGGACCAGCAGTGACAGCGTGGAACAGTACCAAGGAGATTCGACAGTAATGCAGCGTGCCGTTGGTCTAATGGAGAGCGGGGAGAGAAAGAGTGTGTTTGTGGGGAGTAATGCAATAGAGAGAGAGATGGAAAGTGGAGGCAGGCAGCTGTCGTACATCGATCAAACCAGTCGATATCAATCTTGGGATTTTGTTCGGGGAGAGAGAGAGAGAGAGAGAGAGAGAGAGAGAGAGAGAGAGGAGAGAGAGATAGAGAGAGGAGAGAGAGAGAGAGAGAGAGAGAGTGAAACAACCAAACCCCAAAAAACTTCAAAAATCCTGTTCCTGACTACGCTTCAATATTTGAGTACAACAGTCGAAACATTTGTCTTTTTAGCGGATAGTGTCAATTGAGACATCACGTCCCGCTTCCTCTTTTCAATCTTGACTCCAGTGCGTCACAATACATATTTCTGCGTAAAATTGGGGTTACTTTTCACAAAGACAGCGTGTTGCCATAGCGTGTGTCTATCGCCATAGCTTTTTTTCTATCCTAGCGGTTTATTCTTCCTCAAACTGGAGTTCCCAAGACATTTTGACTATGGCAACCCCCTTTGGCGTCATGTAACGCCCTAGGATAGAAGCTGAGTTTCCAGCTGACGGTTCCACGCCTGTCTTTGTACATGGACTTCTGCCTATGCTGCCTGCAAGTCATGACAAAAGTCTATGGAGTCAGCACTTTCAATGAAGGCCTCCCCTTGTTGGACGGACATCGATGGAACACTGCACTGGGATACTTCCCTGTAAATCACCCTCCATGATCGAGATGTGTCTGTCATCAGGAAACAGCCTGGAAGTAGAGGAAGAGAAGGCGGTTGGGTGAGTGGGTGGTTGCTTGGGTGGGTGGAGTTATGTCTTCTATAAGCAGGGTCAGAAGTGACACCGTGGAACAGTACTAAGGAGATTCGACAGTAATGCTATTGGTATAATGAAGAGAGAGAGAGAGAGAGAGAGAGAGAGAGAGAGAGAGAGAGAGAGAGAGAGAGAGAGAGAGAGAGAGAGAGAGTTTAGTTTCCCTGTGTGTAGGAGTAATGCAATTGAGAGAGATGGGAAGTCGAGGCAGGCAGCTGACGTAGATCAATCAACCTTTCAATATCAATCTTGGGATTTTATTTGGGGAGAGAGAGAGAGAGAGAGAGAGAGAGGAGAGAGAGAGAGAGAGAGAGAGAGGAGAGAGAGAGGAGAGACACACACCACACACACACACACACACACACACACACACACACACACACACACACACACACACACACCACACACACACTCAAGCACACACTCAAGCACACACACAAGCACACACATGCTTGTAGAGACAACACACACACACACACACACACACACACACACACACACACACACACACACACACACAACACACACACACACACACACACACACACACACACACACACACACACACACACACACGATTTCTATGAGCACATGTGATGTTTGTAAATCTGAAAGGGTCTTAAAAGAATTGAAAATATTTTGTTGTCCCCCCTGGACACAAAATCAATGGTGCATCTGTGCATGCGTGCTTGCGTGCGTATGTGCTTGCGTGCGTGCGTGTGTGGGTGCGTGCATGCGTGCGTGCATTCGTGTGTCTGTGTGTGTCTGTGTGTGTGCGTATGTGTGCGTGTGTGTGCGCGTGTGTGTGTGTTGTGTGTGTGTGTGTGTGTGTGTGTGTGTGTGTGTGTGTGTGTGTGTGTGTGTGTGTGTGTGTGTGTTTGTGTGTGTGTGTGTGTGTGTGGTGTGTGTGTGTGTGTGTGTGAGAGAGAGAGAGAGAGAGAGAGAGAGAGAGAGAGAGAGAGAGAGAGTGCGCGCGGGTGCGCACCCCAATATTAACGTACTTTTTATATTTGCCTATGATATGTATTTAAGAGTGTGCATGAGCATGTTCATATGTGCCTATATGTTTGGCGTGTAAAGTGATGGTAAGTTAGTGTTTGTGAGAGAAGTAAGGACTTCAAAAAAAAAATCCCCCGAATGAATAGGGAGCAAAGCAAAGGAAGAACAGGTGACAGACAAATTTCCGAGTCTGGAAAAAAAACACATCTCACAGAACATAATGGCAACATTCACGAAAAAAAAAAAAAAAAAAAAAAAGAAAGAAAAAAAAAATCAACGATCCACTTCAACTGACAGGTTCGTAATTCAACCTCTCATCAGACCCACGCCACTGCAGACTCTACAGCGATGTAGACAGAAGTCTGGGATGGAGGAAACACCAGACCACAGTTAACTTGCCACCCAAGGACTGACTACAGTGCTATTAACGTCAGTTTACAGCATACTTTATCCGAGGTGATCAGATCTTGGTGCTTGTGATACTGTAAAGAAAGATGTGTAAATGGACGTCAGTCTGCATTGAAGATTTGTGATGAGTGGGTAGCGTGCGTGGGGGTGGAGGAGGAGGGGTTTCCTTGATGGCGTCAAAAATGACTCTCTCTCTCTCTATGTCTGTCTCTCTGTCTGTCTCTCTGTCTCTGTCTCTCTCTCCTATCTCTGTCTGTCTGTCTGTGTCTGTCTGTCTGTCTGTCTCTCTCTCTCTCTCTCTCTCTGTCTCTCTCTCTCTCTCTTAGTACATGTCATTCTGAAGGCAAATCAGTTGCAGTGTGTGAGTCTGAGTATGCATTAACTCTGTGTGTGTGTGTGTGTGTGTGTGTGTGTGTGTGTGTGTGTGTGTGTGTGTGTGGTGTGTGCGTGTGTGTGTGTGTGTGTGTGTGCATGTGTGTTTGAAAGTTTGCATGCGCATGAATGAAATAAAGATATAGCAGAATCTGTTGTTCAGCATGACAAACAGAAGAAAGAAAAGGTGGGAAGGATGTATATGTACATCATTTTGTATGTTTAAAAACGCACGTGAGCGTCGTGTGTGTGTGTGTGTGTGTGTGTGTGTGTGTGTGTGTGTGTGTGTGTGTGTGTGTGTGTGTGTGTGTGTGTGCATTTCGTATGCGCGTGAGGTGGTAGTGGGCTACTGGTTTGTGGGAAAACAAAGAAATGATGTCTTCAATTACAAAAATAAATAAAATAAATAGGAATTAGAAAAAAAAAAAAAACAAACAATCAAACAAACATACGACTCAGTCCGGAATAACCAGATCTAACAGAACCCGAACGTAACCTGCACAGAAGCAAACAGTCAACTCCAACCAAACGATCCGTAATTCAAACTCTCATCAACACACAGTCTCTTCAGATTCTACAGCGATGGAGGCAGCTGACTGGTATAGACAAAAACATCAGACCAGCGTGAACTTTGCCGCCCTGCGACTGACATAAGTACCATCATCGTCTGTTTACAGCGTCTGTTGTGTCAAGTGATCTGATGATTGTGGCGCCTGTGCTACAGTGAAGATGGGTATATACATGGAAATCCATCTGCCCTGGAGATTTGCTAGTGGATAGGGATGGTATAGAATTGGTGGTGGTGGTGGTGGTGGTGGGTAGTGGTGGGGGTTGCTGTTCTTGATAGGGTCAGAGAAATCTCTCTCTCTCTCTCTCTCTCTCTCTCTCTCTCTCTCTCTCTCTCTCTCTCTCTCTCTCAAACTGTGAGTCGTTCTGAGGGCAAATCAGTTCCAGAGATGAGTCTGAATGCAATTACCAAATGTGTTGAGTGTGTGTGTGTGTGTGTGTGTGTGTGTGTGTGTGTGTGTGGTGTGTGTGTGTGTGTGTGTTGCAATGTGTGCAAGTATGTAAATAAAGAATAATATAACAGAACCCAGTGTTAGTCATGAAGAATAGATGAAAGAGAAGGAATGAAGGAATGAAGGAAAAAACAAAAAAAGAGGAAAGGAAGAAAACGGATGATGAATAGCGGCCAAGAGGACCCCGTGTGATGAAGGACTTGAACCTGGTGCTCGCTAATGGCAGCCATAAACCCTCATAGGAAAAAAACAAGGTCCCTAATTCAAACACTCATTAGACACGAATCGCTGCCCTCTCCGCAGCAAAGCAGACAAATGTCAGTCGTCGGCTCACCCGCTAATCCTGTAACTGGACTCGGGAGTGCCAGTATTTGCTTAATGCAGAAATTGCGTTTACGGTGCTACGTGGTGGCAAGATAAGGCGATTATCTGACAATAACTTGATACGACCACTTGATAATTCAGCAGCAGCACGAAATTGAATATGGGTCTGACCATGACTGAGCTGAGAGATGGGGTTTGGTCGCTGGTCTAGAGGAAGAGCTTCATTAAAAAAAAAAAAAAAAAAAAAAAAAACCGTTAATCTCACACAGCAGCAAACAACGTTTAAGTATATACTGTGATTATGATACGTTCCTGACCAAAAATGCGATCAAAGAATACTCCTCTCTCTCTCTCTCTCTCTCTCTCTCTCTCTCTCTCTCGCTCTCCTCTCTCTCTCTCTGATGTGTGTGTGTGTGTGTGTGTGTGTTTGTGTGGATGCATGTGTGCGCGCGCGCGCGCACGCGCGCGCAGGTGTGTGTGTGTGTGTGTGTGTGTGTGTGTGTGTGTGTGTGTGTGTGTGTGTGCGTGCGTATGTGTGTGTGCGCACGGGCGCGCGCAAGCCAATGTTAATGTACTTTTGCATTTGTCTATGATTTGTATTTTTAAAGAGTGCACATGAGCACATTCACATGTGCCAATATTTTTTGCATGTAAAGTGGTGGTATGTTAATGTTAGTGAGAGAAGTTCGGACTTCTAACAAATTCCTGAATGAATAGAGAGAAGCAGCGCAAAGAGCAAGAGACAGACAAATGTCCGAGTCTGGAAAACACACACACACACACACACACACACACACACACACACACACACACACACACACACACACACATCTCGCAGAACCTAATGGTAACATTCACGACAAAAAGAATCAACAATCCACTTCAACTGACAGGTTCGTAATTCAACCTCTCATCAGACACACACTACTGCAGACTCTACAGCGATGTAGACAGAAGTCTGGGATGGAGGAAAAACCACCAGACCACAGTTAACTTGCCACCCTTGGACTGGCATAAGTGCCATCAGCGTCAGTTTACTGCATACTTTGTCAGAGGTGATCAGATCTTGGTGCTTGTAATGCTATAAATATAGATATATAAATGGAAAAGTCAGTCTGCATTGAAGATTTGTGCGTGAGTAGCGTGCGGGGGGGGTGGGGAAGAGGGTCTCCTTGAAGAGGTCAAAAATGACTCTCTCTCTCTCTGTCTCTCTGTCTCTCTCTCCTCTCTCTCTCTCTCTCTCTCTCTCTCTCTCTCTCTCTCTCTCTCTCTCTCTCTCTCTCTCTCTCTCTCTCTCTCTCTCTCTCTCTAGCGCATGTCATTCTGAAGGCAAATCAGTTGCAACGTATGAGTCTGAGTATGCATTGCCTGTGTGTGTGTGTGTGTGTGTGTGTGTGTGTGTGTGTGTGTGTGTGTGTGTGTGTGTGTGTGGTGTCTGTGTGTGTTTTGTGTGTGTGTGTGTGTGTGTGCGTGTGTGTGTGGTGTGTGTTGTGTGTGTGTGTGTGTGTGTGTGTGTGTGTGTGTGTGTGTGTGTGTGGTGTGTGTGTGTGTGTGTGTGTGTGTGTGTGTGTGTGTGTGTGTGTGTGTGTGTCTTTGAAAGTGTGCATGTGTGTGAATGAAATAAAGATATAGCAGAACCTGCTTTTCAGCATGACAAACAGAAGAAAGTAAAGTGGGAAGGATGTATATGTTCATAATTTTGTATGTTTAAAAACGCACGTGAGCATGTTGTGTGTGTGTGTGTGTGTGTGTGTGTGTGTTGTGTGTGTGTGTGTGTGTGTGTGTGTGTGTGTGTGTGCATTTGTTATGCGCGTGAAGTTGTAGTGGGTTACTATTTGTGGGAAAACAGAAGAAACAATGTCTGTAGTCACAAAAAAATAAATAAATAAACAGGAATTAGAAAAACAAACGAGCAAACAAACAAACAAACATACGACTAAGTCTGGAATAACCACATGTAACAGAACCCAAACGTAACCTTCACAGAAGCAAACAGTCGACTCCAACCAAACGATCTGTAATTCAAAATCTCATCAAACACAGACCACTTCAGATTCTACAGCATTGGAGGCAGGTGACTGTTCTAGATGAAAACACCAGACCAGCGTGAACTTTGCTACCCTGGGACTGACATAAGTACCATCATCGTCTGTTTACAGCGTCTGTTGTGTCAGGTGGTCTGATGATTGTGGCGCCTGTGCTACAGTGAAGATGGGTATATACATGGAAATGGGTCTGTCTTGGAGATTTGCTAGTGGATAGGTTTTTTTGTGGAGTTGGAGGTGGTGGTTTGGTGGTGG
>JADBJO010009697.1:52500-57500 GCA_016801955.1 Conus betulinus
GGTAAAACGTTTGCTTCCCGTATAACTCATTCACACGTCATCAGCACAGACCGAATCCTGTTTACAATCCATTATCAGAGACACCTGATCTTCGTCTGTCTCCGTCACGTGATCACACCAGGCTTTGAACTTCCTGTCACGTGACCCTTGAAACCACGCTCACTGTCTTCGTCTGATAAAGTAACATTGCACCATAGAAAACAAGGGGGAAGGGGTGGGGAGAAAGGGAGCAGGCAGCGCTATCATTCAATCAGAGGAGCAGGCAGCGCTATATTGTCCAATCAGATGGCGGCAGTTTGGTCATGTGATATCCCACACACACACACACACAACACACAGAGAGGAGAGAGAGCGAGGGAGAGAGAGAGAGAGAGAGACGAGAGAGAGAGGGAGAGAGAGACAGACAGACAGAGAGAGAGAGAGAGGTTTAACTTTTTTGTATATCCTTTACTGATCTTCAGACAAGAAGGTCAAAATAAATTATTATGAGTCACATTAAAACATGCAACACATACACGCATGCGCGCGCGCACACACACACACACACCACACACACACACACAACACACACACACACCACACACACAGAGAGGAGAGAGAGAGAGAGACGGAGGAGCGATGAGAGAGAGAGAGAGAGAGAGACAGACAGACAGGACAGACAGACGGACAGACAGACAGAAAAGTTTTCCATATTGTATAGCCTTTACGGATCTTCAGACAAAAAGGGTCAAAAATAAAGGAGTTACTTTAAACATGAAACACACACACACACACACACACACACAACACACCCAACACACACACAACACACACACACCAAATACACACCAAACACACACACACACACACACCCACACACACAACACACAGAGACAGAGAGAGAGGAGAGAGAGAGAGAGAGAGAGGAATGAAAGAGAGAGAGAGAGAGAGAGAGAGACAGACAGAGACAGACAGACAGGACAGACAGAAGTTTCCATTATTGTATAGCCTTTACGGATCTTCAGACAAAAAGGAGGTCAAAATAAATAATTATGAGTTACTTTAAACATGGAACACACACACACACACACACACCACACACACACACACACACACACACACACACACACACACAATATACACACCACACACACACACACACACACACACACACACAACACACACACCCACCACACACACACACACGAGCGCGCACACGCCCGCAAGCAGCACGCACGCACGCATGCACACACACACACACACACACACACACACACAACACACACACACACACACACACACACAGAGGACCACGACCACAGAGAGAGATAGAGAGAGAGAGAGAGAGAGAGTTTACCTTTCTTGAAACTCCCTAGCATCAGACAGACAGTCAGACAGACAGACAGACAGAGGCAGGCAAAGACAGACAGACAGACAGAGGCAAAACAGACAGAGTGAGGGAGACAAGAAGAGAAGGGGGGTACAAAAGGGGAGGGTATAGATAGGGCTGACTCAAGAGACCACAAGATACAAGAAAGTATAATTCAGAAAAAGAAAGAAAGGATCGAGAAAACATTTAATACAGCAGTCACAGACGGCAATGTTATGAGCAGATATTCCACAGGGAAGACACATTTCTTAGAGGTCTTGTTAGTTTTAACATTCTTTCTGAAAGTTGGAAATGGCCTTTTTTTTGCCCCCTGCAGCTGGTTTACAGACATAATTATTGCACATCCCCCTTGAGACTCCACAACCTCACCGAAGCTTTGTTTTCCTAATTACTTGCGAATCTTTGCTGCAAATTCTATTCAAAATCCACTGTGTCTTTGACACTGCACGCCAGGAGATCGTTTGGCGTTATTCCTCTGCATCTGATGATTTCATGTTAATCATGCTTTATTCTGTTGCTGATTTTTAAGCATTTTATTTGTGTAAGACTTACGTCGGATGTTTCTTGTATTGTGTTACATATCAAGAGACTTAGACGTATAGTACACTGACATTGTTATGTCACGGTTTGCTGACTTTTTTTTTCTTTTGCTTTCATTGTTGTTTGCTTGATTGGTTATTGCTTTAAAAAGGTATGTTCTATATATACTTTTCAAGTCAGATTCTTTATCTAAAGGCATTCAAGAAAGTCATTATAAAATGTTAGGAATGTTCGTTTTTCATTTCTGAGGTTGCATAATGTAATGCGCATTGTTTTTTTTTTATGTTCCTATGAATTGCAGTTTGTAGGATCTAGATATTACATCTGAATAATAGTTTTATGATTTTTTTTATCGTCCAGATCATAATAGGTTTCACCACAATCGTTCTTTTAGTTCACGGCCCTGGGGAGATCGGGACAATAACATAAGCGTATTAGATTAATGTTTCCGTTATAGCATACCTGTTCTTGTTTTTTTTCTGTATTGATTAAGAGCGAGCGAGCGAGCGAGCGAGCGAGAGAGAGAGAGAGAGAGAGAGAGAGGAGAGAGCGAGAGAGAGAGAGAGAGAGAGAGAGAGACAGACAGACATACAGAGAGAGAGAGAGAGAGAGAGAGAGAGAGATCATCATCATCATCTCATCATCATCATCATCATCATCATCATCATCATCATCATCTTTATCAGTTCATCACCACTCTTCTTCGTCTTCCTCTTGTTCTTCTTCTTCTTCATGAAATCGTTATATTGATGTTATTTTGTAATTCGATGTTAACTTACTTTTTTTTTAAATCGTTGTTGTTGTTGTTGGGCAGAATTGTAAAAAAAAGGCCTTCAATGAGCCTAATTCTCAACCCATTAAAGATTCATTCATTCATTCATTCATTCATTCTTCTTCTTCTTCTTCTTTCTTCTTCTTCTTCGCGGCCTGCAGGAGCCCTCCTCTGAAACTGCAAACCTTTCTGTTAACGAAGTGTTTTTCTTACAGTGTTGCTCAGCAGAATGCCAAGACTTTATCAAGAAGTGTAGCATCAGGTACTATCCATTTAACCTTTAACTAACAAACCGTGTTTCTTCAAAGGAAATAAATAAGAGAAACAACACAGGCGCAGACCCACAAATGATACACCAAAGTAGTCTCATTTATTAAACTCTCTCTCTCTCTCTCTCTCTCTCTCTCTCTCTCTCTCTCTCTCTCTCTCTCTCTCTCTCTCTCTCTCTCTCTGTTACTGCAGAATAAGAACTTTTCCATTGCCTAGGCAGGAGGGAGTTTCATCCCCTGTGATGTCCAAACATTGCAGGACGCCAAAGACAAGGGATGGATGGAGGACGCAGATGCCCTTCTCTTTGAGGACACTATGCTCTCCCTTGCTTTTTTCATCTTGGATTACTAAGTGCATTGAGGAATCATGTTAGCCCCCAAAACAAAAAGACTGCACGAGACTTGAGCATCAAAGGGACGTTGAAAACAGGAGGATAAATGGAAGGAGGGGGAGGAAAGTAAAAAATAAATAAATAAAGAAATAAATAAATAAATAAACAAACATGTGGTGTACATATTTCAGTCATAGTTGAGAGAGAGAGAGAGAGAGAGAGAGAGAGAGAGAGAGGGGGGGGGGGCAGACAGACATACAGAGAGAGAGAGACTTACAGAGAGAGAGAGAGAGAGAGAGAGAGAGAGAGAGAGAGAGAGAGGTGGGGGGGGGGAGAAAGAGATTTTTTTCCCTGAAGAAGGAGGTTAACTCGGTGGTATATCAGTGTCACGGTGTCAAAACATTCTTTTCTTCCGGGCATAAAGCCACAGTTTCTGACGTTTCCGACAAAACGTACCTCAGCAAGATTGTGTGTGTGTGTTGTGTGTGTGTGTGTGTGTGTGTGTGTGTGTGTGTGTGTGTTATGTGTGTGTGTGTGTGTGTGTGTGTGTGTGTGTGTGTGTGTGTGTGTGTGTGCGTGTGTGTATTCGCAGGAACGACAGTTGTTTTTGATAGAGGAGCTGGTGAGGGATTCTTCATACCAGCTGCCAACTCTTTCGTGTACAGCTGAGGAAAGCAATCTGTCATGAGCTCGAATCTTGTTCCCCCACGCTTACCCCTCTCTCCCATTTACTTTGTAACTAGGGGAAGCACATGTCGCGCAGCATGACCTATCCTCCGAAGACCAGAAACCGTATTTTAAATGGCGCAAAACGAAAGAAATCTGGACACAGAAGATTAACCAATAGAAAGACAGCTCAAAACCAAGCGGCTATTGCTAGCAAAATCAGAAGTATAAAACGAATCACGTTCTGCTCACGTGCCGTCCAACAATTGTTGAGCTACTCGATCAGTTTCCAGATTTTGATTAAAGAGACGTAGAATTTGAAAAGAAATGGACGTTTGAGAAGTCTAGTGTCTAATTTAGCTTCTTTCTGATGAAAAATTCACGTCAGCCCCAATACAAGCAAAAGAATTTGTGTCTCTCATCGAGAGATCAGAAATATATCTTTTTAATGACACACCACCGTTTTTTCTTTCTTATGTCTTCTTTTTAGTAGTTTGTTCATTTATATATTTATTTATTCATTTATGTATTATTTCCTGCTATCCATACATGTCTTCAGACCAGCGCAAGAATGGCCAATTCTCACTATCAGAAAGAAACGGCATTTTCTGTGGAGTTCTCGGCGCAAATTCCTTGAACCTTTAAAACTCATCACACATCACAGAACGCCCATGAACATCACACAATCTGTTCTGTAACAACAGGAATTTCCTAGCAATCAACCGTCCACTTTGATGTCATAGCTCGTGTCACGGATTCAGGCTTATACGACAAAGGGGAAAAGACCCTACCAGTTGCAGGTAATTACAGGTAAAATTAGTGTGTTTAGCCAATGCCTGGCTTGATAACCTCCGTCCTTCTGTCTCTGTCTGTCTGTCTGTTTGCCTCTGCCTCTCTCTCTCTCTCTCTCTCTCTCTCTCTCTCTCTGTGTGTGTGTGTGTGTGTGTGTGTGTGTGTGTGTGTGTGTGTGTGTGTGTGTGTGTGAGTGTGTGTGTGTGTGTGTAACTGCAGGAGTAACCTTTTAATTATTTACGTAAGGGGGCAGCCCCCCC
>JADBJO010009697.1:65000-80667 GCA_016801955.1 Conus betulinus
TGACAGTATACCCTTCCCTGTCTCTCGCTCTCTCCCTCTATTCCTCTCTCTCTCTCAAATAATATATATATATATATATATATATATATAGAATATATATATGTGTGTGGTGTGTGTGTGTGTGTGTGTGTGTGTGTGTGTGTGTGTGTGTGTCCAATATTTCTCCTGCAAGAGAGAGAGAGAGAGAGGAGAGAGAGAGAGAGAGAGAGAGAGAGAGAGAGAGGAGAGAGAGAGCGAGAGAGCGAGTCCATCAAGTAAATGACAATACATTATGATATCGGAGGAGCCCTCGCCGTCCCCCATAAACTCCCACCCCCTCCGTTTTCCCCCTTCCTCATGTTTCCCTTCTTTCCGCCCCCCCTCCCCTCGCCCCCCCCCCCTCCTGCCCCCGCCTTCTTCCTGCCGCTCACAAGTGGCATTCAGAAAAGACCCACAACAGACTAACTGACTTTGTCTTTCTGTCCTGGTCTGTCGGTCTGTCTGTTCTGTCCTGTCTGTCTGTCCATGGTCTGGTCACTTTCTCTCTCGCTGTTTCTGTCGCTCGCTCAACTCTCTTTCACTCTCTTTTTCTTTGTTCGTCTCTCTCTCTTCCTCTCTCTCTCTCTCCCTCTCTTCTCTCTCTCTCTCTCTCTCTCTCTCTCTCTCTCTCTCTCTCTCTCTCTTTCAGAACTTCATAATTACCTTAGCAAGGACAGATTGAAAAAAAAAAAAAAGCTCTGCCTAAAATCTTCATAATTGATCAAATAAACCTCTTTCTGAACTTCTGATTTTCTCTCTCTCTCGTCTCTCTCTCTCTCTCTCTCTCTCTCTCTCGCCCTCTCTCTCTCTCTCTCTCTCCTCCTCTCTCTCTCTCAATAAAAACCACCCACGGGCTCCTTTCCTTTTCTCCTTGCTCCTCCCACCTTCATTCCCCCTCCCTTTCCCAGTGACCCCGCACTGTTCTCTGTCTAGTTTGTCTCTTTCAGTTTAATCGATAGGCCTCCTCAGCGCCATCTGTAAGCTAGGAACAGAACACAAAAGGAGGGAACAGGTGTAATTCCAAGGAAGGAATATACCTCCTCCTGTCATTCTTCTTCACCTCCGACGTGCATTGGACATCCCAAAGAATGAAACTGCCTCCTGTGAACCAATGAAGGGACTTTAATCCTGCCGTGAGACAGAGAGAGAAGAGGAGAGAGAGAGAGAGAGAGAGAGGAGGCGGAGGAGGGGGAGGAGGGAGAGAGAAGGAGAGAGAGTGCTCGAGAGGAGAGAGAAGAGGAAGAGAGGAGATAGAGGAGTGAGAGACAGGAAGAGAGAAAGAGACAGACAGACCAGACAGACAGACAGACAGGACAGACAGACCGACCGACGACGACAGACAGACAGACAGACAGACAGACCGTACACAATACGTCTGGGATGGGGAACCTGACCAGGTCAAAAATGACCTGACCACCAGTACATCACACTCATTGACGGACCTCAATTGAACCGAGACTCTCCCCCCTCAGCGGTGGCAATGTGAAATCAGAGCATTATTACCTGCATTTCCCACGGTCATGGTATGACAATTCTAAGTCCCCCTTGGAATGGGCGTGAAACATCAAGCTCAATGTGCGACTGCTCTGAGCCCTATGGCGACCTCCCCCGCCACAACACTAACCAACGCAGCGCGGCAGTTAGTGCAGCTGCAAAAGTGAGAAAAGAATGCAAATACTCTTCTTTTTTTATTTTTTTTTTGTTTTTCATCAATTATGTCATCAGTGGAGTGACGGTCGCAGCGGGAGTCTTTGCTCCACGCGTTGCTGACTCAGACGTCGTCAGGCCAGGCCGTGTCCTGTTTACAATTCATTATCAACGGACTCGTGACCTTCTGGTGGCGCCGTCATGTGATCGCGCCACCAATCTGTCAACTTCCGCCACGTGACCCTGGACATAAACGCCCGCCTTTTTTTTTTTTTCTGGAAAAGTGACAAACACCCACCGCCATGAACCAGGGGGGGGGGGGGGGGGGGGGATAGAGAAAGGAAAGGAACTGGCAGTATGTTTAACCGGCATCCAATCAGATGGTGATATGCTGGTCTTGTGAAATGATCCCTTCTTCGAATTGCATGCTGGGCGATGGAAACAACGGTGGTCTGATGTTGATGAGAAGTTTAAATGATGGACTTCCCCCTTCTTCTTTTTTAAAGTGGATCGGGTCGTTTTCGTTTCCGTGTGGAGGGAGTTGTTTCATTCATTACAGTGGAAGCTTGTTGTGGTCTTCTTCAGGTTTTGTGTTCTGTTCTCTCAAGAGGCGAGATATAGAGAGAGAGAGGAGAGAGAGAGAGAAGAGAGAGAGAGGAGAGAGAGAGAGAGAAGGACAGCGCATAATACTATACGTTCTCTTAAAAAAAAAAAGTCTTAGAACAGTAGAAAAAAGCATTCTGTCAACTCGTAATTCAAAGTAAAAAGGGGGACTTTCATCCAACCGTTCGCTTCGCGGACCTCCTTGCTGTCTCTCTCTCTCTCTCATCTCGTCTCTCTCTCTCCACTCTCTTCTCTCTCCTCCTCTCTCTCCTCTCGTTCTCCTCTCTTCCTCTCTCTCTCTCTCTCACACCAACACACACACCCACAACACACCCACGACACACACACACAATACAACACACCACCACACACCCACTTCACACACACACACACACACCCACACACACCACACACAACACACCACACATACACCCACCCACACGCCCCACACACACACCTACCACACACCACGCACCAGACACACTCACACATACACCCACACACACACGCACACACACGCACACACACACACATGTCCAGCAACCACACACACAACACACACACACCACACAAAAAGGAACCCACACACACACCACACACACCACGCCACGCACGCAACAACACACACACACACACACACAAACCCAAACACAACACAACACCACACTGACACGAACACACCAACCACTACACCACACACAAACACACACACCCACCACAACCCCACACACACATCACCCACACCATACACTCTCTCTCTCTCTCGTCTGCCCGTCCTCCCCCTCCAGTCCCCCCCCCCCCCTCCCTCCGCTCCGCGGCCACTCATCTCATCCCCTTCCTCCTTCCTCTCGACTCCTCTCCCTCTCCCCCTCTCCTCTCCTCTCTCTCTCTGTCACAACACCACCAAGCACACACGCACACACAGCACACACAGCACACGCACACACAAACACAACACACACACCCTATCTCTCCTCTCTCTCCTCCCTCTCCTCCTCTCTCTTCTCCATCCTCTCCATCCATCCTCTCACCCCCCTCTCTCCTCCTCTCTCTACATCTCCCCTCCAACATTCTCTCTCTCTCCCCTCTCATCCTCTCCTCGTCTCCTCTCCTCCTCTCCCTCTCCTCTCTCTCCCCCTCACCTCTCTCCCTCTCTCCCTCGTCTACTATCATCTCCTTCTCATCTCTCTCTACTTCCTCAAATCTCTCCTCCTCTCCCTCCGTCTCTCCTTCTCTCCTTCTCTCTCCCGTCTTCTCTCTCTCTCCTCTTCTCCTCCCTCCTCTCCATCTCCTTCCCGCCTCCTCCTATCTCTCTCTCTCTCTCCCTCCGCCCTCTCTCTCCTCCTCTCCTCTCCTCGTCCTCTCCTTCTCATCTCTCACTCCTCATCCTCGTCTCTCTCTCGTCTCTCCCTCTCTCTCCCTCTCCCTCTCTCCTATCCATCCTCTCGTCTCCCCTTCCTCTCTCCTCCTCCGGGTTCCTTCTCTCTCTCTCTCTCCCCCTCTCCTCTCCTCTCTCTCTCCCTCCTCCTCTCCTCTCTCCATCTCGTCCCTCTCCTCTCTCTCTCCATCTTCTGGTAACGTCACCGGTCCTCTTGGTTGAGGCAACTTACACTCACCGAGACCCTCATCCGCTTCAGATTTGAAGTCATCACTGCAGGAATGAACCACAGATAGAATGCATTGATACATCATGGGACCTGGTACTGAGAAGTCGATTTTTTTTTCTTTTTAGTAAATTACATTCTATCATTTCTAAATGAAAAACACGATCAAAATTCACACACACACAGTCAGACTTAGAGGTACACACAACACACACACACACACACAACACACACACACACACACACCACACACACCCACACACACACACACACCACACACACACACACCACCGGTAAAAAAAAATCCTGTGGTGTATAAATCGAGCTCGTAGCGTTCAGACAAGGTGTGGGGACACTTGTTTGCTTTTCCTGAAAATCAAGACAGGCTCAAACAAGTCTAATACGCTTTCCAATCATCAGATACTGCCAGTACTGATGTCTATAACTAATCCCATGCACCAATCGATGGTATTATACTACCACGTACATCCCGTTGTCACCTATTTCTTGTCACTCAAGTCATTCGCTCGCTTGAGTTCCTGTCACCTGGTCCAGCGAATCACGCTGTCATCTTCGTCCAGGAACAGAACCCTATTCCCATCATAAACACACACAGATGCAAAGCATATAAAACTACTCCCAGTTTAGATCTATCTTGAATACGCGCGCGTAAAAAAAGGAAAAAAGAAAAAGAAAAAAAAAAGTCACATCAAAACTTGCGTCATTATGGAAAAAAAAAAGTCACAATCAAACTTGTCAAACATGAGTCATAATGTATTTTGGGTCACTGAGATAAGAAATCGGCGAAGTACTTTCAGAGATATTCTTTGAAGAAGAAAAACCGTTTTCGGCCGTAATAGCCGTTAGTAATGACTTCTTCTGGTAAAATAAACATCGGGCATCATCCGTGGACCCAAAATGAACATGCCTACAAATTTTCAGAAAGATCGGCCCAGAAGTTTCTGTCTGGAGCGAGTTGGAGCACACTTTTCACCACGGACAGACAGACACACAGACAGCATTTCTTCGTTCCCATTGTAAAGTACTCCCTGTTCTATAAGAACTGGGAGTACAAAAATCGGCGTTGCCAGTGCATTGTCAGAGGCTGACATGCTAATATCTGGTCTAGGTGTCCCCATCCTTCCCCACCTTTCCCAGCTCATTCCGTCTGCCATGGGGAATAGAGTGGCGCTGGTTTTGTGTGAGGATGGATTCAAACGTGGGCCGTGCCCGTTGCTGTCTGGGACGTTTATGGTTGTTTTACGGATAAGGTCTTATGGTTGTTCTGTGTGCTGTATTCTGCAGTGGAGCTAAATCAACTAGTTCTTCTTCGCCATTTCTTCATTCCTCTCTCTCTCTCTCTCTCTCTCTCTCTCTCTCTCCTCTCCGCTCTCTCTCATCTCCTCTCTCTCTCTCACTCTCTCTCTCTCTCTGTTTGTGTGAATAGGAACCGAAGGATCAAGGACATTTTCACAAAGATGATGATTGAATTCAGATTACGTTAGTTGTAATGCTGCGTGTTGTAGTCAGAAAACGCCAAATGACCAGGAGACGTACACAGTGTCCAAGATGCGATGGGTTCTGATCCCCCAACAGCAATGGAAAAAGGATCACACCAGCACCGTAAATTCTCCAGTAAATGCAATGTTTTATGTCTCTAAGCAGCTACAGGTAATGGTCATTTCCAAACTTTCCCGACGAGTCTTAAGATTATATGGACTTCGAAGACATGAAGTTCTGGATAATTGAACGTTTGTCTTGCAGTGTGGAATTACCGTTTGTTGTGTTTGTTTTGTTTTTTCTTTGTTTTGCTATGTTTCTTTTGATTTTCTTTATCTCTTATTTTCATAGACTTTCTTGTGTCGGTATCTTTGGAGACAAGCACCTCTCCGTCTGTCTCGTCTGTCTGCATGTCTGTCTGTCTTTCTTTCGGTCTGTCTCTGTCTGTCTGTCTGTCTGTCTCTCTGTCTGTCCTCTCTCTCCTCTTCTCTCCCGCTCCCTCTCTCTCTCTCCTCCTCTCTCTCTCACTCTCTCTCTTCTCTCTCTCTCTCTCTCGATCTAATGTGTATGCATAAGTGTTAGCATACGTGCGTTATTGCATTCACTATGTCCGTAGACATGGAGTCAGCTTTCACTAGGAAAAATGTTATCAAATGATTTTCCTTTACCCAGTCTTTCTTCTTCTCTTCTTCTTTCTTCTTGAGGGAGTGTGGATTGGTGGATGTACGTGAAATTATATGAATAGGAAACGATGATCCGGGTGACCTCTAAAATGTAAACAATCCGTCAGAAACCACAAACAAAATTGAAACAAGGCTTAAAGCATTTATGTTCATAGAATAGGTTTTTAATCTACATGTAAATTAAATAGCCCCCGGGCGAAAATACAAACAAGCACAAAAAAGCCAAGTGATGGGCAGATTTAATGTTAATACGAAATAGGCAAATAAAAAAAATTCGACAGATATGTCAACTTCAGACGTTTACAAAAAGCAGACAAAAATAATAACGGAATTATTATACTCCACCTGCAGTAAGTCAGCATTGATTTGTCACACACATGATTGTCTCCGCGAACATACTCAGATACGAAGCCATCATGCATGGCCCTGCTCGCAACCCTCACATCTGATTTTCAATCAATAAAAACACCAATAAAAAAAAACCATTTAAAAAATACTTCCCGGGAGAAAAAAAATGATTCCTTTCCTTTTGCGCCTTTTTTATTGGTGCGTGATGATTTTAGTCTTTTTTTTTTTTTTTGTCTTTTTCTTGTCCAACACACAATCCACATTATGATATAGCAAATCTGTATCAAAACAATTCATAACAAGTCTATACCAACGTACCAACATTTCCTTTTTTCTACCTAAACATTTCCTTTCTTTCTGTGTCACCTAGTTGCCGACCCGAACCCTACCCACCCCGACCCCCACCCCCCCCCCCCCCCCCCCCCCCCCCCCCCCCCCCACACACACACACACACACACATAAGCACACAAACTACTATGTGTACACAGACGTTAAATTTTACAAAGCATTATTATTTCTACCGGCGGACACCACGCCAAGGGCTGATAAGGTTTGCCAAGGTCCCGAAAACCCGTGCGTCAAAAGCCGAGGAGGGTCTGCCAGGGTGCCCGAAACCAGGCGGCCAAATACAAGGTGCTTGTCCTAGAAAGACAAGACACCTAGATTAGTAGAATAAATACATACTTACTTTAACGTCCATCACAGGATCCACGTCTTACCTATCATCTACAACTTACCTATCGAGTGTGCGAACAGGGCTGAATTTGGAACTGATTTTCGATCACGAACTATAAATAATGATAAGTTAGAATTTCACAATCGCGATGGAAAAAAAAAAAAAAGCTTGTATTGAAAGTTATCAAAATATGTTCATACTCACCCCTAGAATCTACAATAACATTTTTAATGTCCTTTTTTTTTTCTTTCTCTTTCCTTCCCGTCTGCCGCTTCGCCAAAAGTGGCCAGCCAATATCTTTTTTTTTTTTCAAAAGAGCGCAAACACACTGGCGGACCTGTCAGAAACAGCGCCCCTGCAAAGATAGATGTCCAATAAAAAGAAAAGAAAACATTTTTTTCCACTTCTTCACGGGTCACACGACAAATGAGCGTCTAGCCAAGAAGTATGTAGCTCTCGAAGGCCGGTATCCGACGAGCGCAGGACGTGTTTAGCGGATCCAGGTGGTGGTTTCAATAAAGTTTTGAAAAGTTAAAGTGCACTGCCAGCATGCAGGGAAAATATACGGTACGTTGACATTACACTCTCTTTTCTTCATTCTCCAAGTCAGTGTGTGATGTGATTGTGTATGATCATTCAACGATTCACGTGGATTGTGTCTTGTGTACCGACATGTAGCGTGATGTGAAGCAAGCCGGCATCAAGCCGGCATCATGCCCTAGTTTCCCCTTCAGCCAACTGCCGCGCAACTGGGTACAGTTGCAGTCATGGGTCCTATCACGCGATCCATGACTCAGGACAAAGGAGCGACGCTCGGGGGAACATTTTCTCGAGCGTATCACTCATACCATGGACCCCTATCCAGAAAACATTTGACACACATCCACATTCAATGCACTCATTGGAGATACACAGTTTCATTATTTTCATAAGATACGTTGGAGCTTACCAACCAACCGAACATCAACAGCTCATGGATTGACTACACTTCAGACCACAAATTCACAACGTCATGTACATAGGAGTTCACGCCACTAACTGCACTAGACTACCCCCAAGGACCTATCCCAGTCAACACTTGAATTACTGGCTTAGATCAAACTCAAACAAAAAACTTCATTAAAGATCCATGTTTATTACACGCACCAACAAAATCCTAGTTCCACAAGCGGCCTGGCTTGTGAACACATGTCCAGACCACAAAATTCACGACATTACATTACACACCCCACTAACTGCACTAACAAACACTAGCGGTGCCATTGTACACACGGCTTAAACCAAACGGCGGCAAGTCAACAAACGTCAAACCGACCAGACTTAACACTCCTCAGGCACTCCCTACGTTACAGAGGAGGGCCTCGTAGAAGTTGTGTATGGAACACTAATTCAGCAAGCGCTGGTGCAGTACACTATCTCTCACCGCTCAAGTGCACTGGGCACCCACACTACCGCATCACGTTGTAATCTGGGCATCCAGGTGAGCTGCAGTGTGCCCTCCACTCTTGCAGAAGAAGCAAGACTTGTTCTGGCAACCCGCCGTCCTCCACGCCCTGCAAATTCATCTCATTCCAGCGCCTGTGCGTTGTGTTCCCCCCTCCCCATGCAATACCCCACAATCCGTCACCACGACCCGCCTAATTCCCTATACCTAGCCAGTGTACCAGGTTCCCCCCCCCCCCCCATCCCCATGACCCTGTTTGAAGGGCTTGACTCTCGCCCATGAGAGTCACTCATTCTCCAACATTCACCATCCATCCTTGTGAAGAAAACGACATCGCCTCCCTCCCTTTTTCCCTTTTTTCTTTATTAACTCCCTTCAAATCTTATTCCACGCAGTATACGATACATACAAAACATTATAGAACTCTTTTCACTAACTAACACACAAAACCATTGTAACCCTAACAGAAACTATAAACACATTGACAATCATTCTGATGATAGCACACCAAACACCAAAGACTGACACAAATGGAAGACGACATACAAAATCAGTGACCAGATGATGGACAACCCAACCCAGCAAACTGGCTCATAGACAAATCACTAGACAGGCTAATGGCCCCTCTTGAGCAAAAGCTGTGCGACAACTGACAACAAAACACCGTGACTACACATCACGACACAGGAAACGATTTGTGACAGCTCATGATAAGGGACTGACAACAACAACACTGAACAACAGTCCCACAGGGGTTGTAGCTGTAGTTCATGACGACTGTGTGCCTAAGGAAATAATTCCTTAGGATCACTCAGAGATCCCAGTTTCCTGTCCGTGACGAAATCTCTGCCCTCAGAAACTCCAACTAACTACATGTAAACCAGACAACCTTCAAAATAGAGCTCGACGGCCCTATCTAATCTACCCAACTCAGTCACATGTCTGTCATCTGACAATTGACAAAAATCATCCCTCATCCCTCGACTCCGCAAAAACATAACAACCAATAAAAAATCTAAATGTAAAAAAATCACATGTCAACTTCCTCTTGCCAAACTCCTTCCATCCCCGCCACTCCAACAGGGGGGGGAAAGAACCTCTCCATCCTTCCCAGCACACAAACAACAAAACCACGCACCCCGTCTGCTCTCATACAGGACTGGCATAGCCAGACTGATACCCCACCACCACCCCCCTATTCTGCCCTACTACACAAACCCGACCACACCTGACAAAATACAGGACTGAGACAACTCATCCCCACAATGTGAGAAACCCTCTAACTCACATATCCGAACCACTGACCTTTTTGTGAAGAACACCAACCTCTCCCTGAAAATTATCTCATCTCCCCATGTGTCCTCCCCTAAAGTCCACACGTCCTCTTCAAAAAGGTTTTCCATGATATACAGACCTCACCTCTACAATCCTGCTGAGTGACTGCACCCTGAGAGGTATTGATATCCCATAGGGCCACGCTCAGTTTGCTGTAGTTAGATTGGCCGACAATCTGACGGTCCCCAGCCTGACTCGTGGCTTGCAAAGCAGACACCACCCACCCACAAGGTGATGCAGGCTACCTTCCCATGTGTGGCTGCGGGTGACTGCGCAAAAAAGGGCGAGCTCTTAGCATCAAATTCCCGCTGGTTCATAACAACGGCGCGGCAGTGGCGAGACTTATTGTGCAGATGCCACCCGAGGTTCACTTTCCCCATAAGCCACAACTACAGGCCGCTCTGCAATTATCCCGGCGAGAGGGCATCCTCTAACAACCTCAATCCGCCCCGCAACGACACCTTCCGGAGGCCTGGTACAGCAGATGTGCAATCAGCATTTTATCACCATTTGCCACCCCCAACAGACGACAACCCTTGCGCCTGCCTGACCAGGCGTTGTACCTGTTGAACGCAATACACCACAATGGAGCACCACCATTATTTATATCAGCCATTGTGCCACACACTTCACAACCCACACACAGTCGCGCGGCGCCCCGACACCTACTGGCGTTGTACCACACTACAACTTCGACCAACCCCACCAGCACAACTCGGGCAGGAAGGGAGTGGAACGTGTGACACAAAACCCTCTTCCCCCCCCTAGACGACAGGCCCTCCTACCCCACCCCTACATGCCCACATGTCCCTACGTTTTACCCAACATCAACACAGACGCCCCGAGATCCTCCTCACCCTCTCCTCCCCTCCTCTCCTCCCTCCCCCCATTCACCCTCTCAGAAGAATCAGCAGAATTCCCAAACCTTCCTTCCGTCTGATTTTACGCACTTCTCATTCTGGCTCGTCTCACCCCCCTCCCCCCTCCCCCCCTCCACGAAGCCCCTCCAGGAAGGCCCCGACCAGCATCCACTCGCTTGTGCGTACCACCAGAGTGACCAAAAGAATGTACAAAGAGCCAGCCTCTCTCGCTCTGCCGCCCCAAATAACACCCAAACTATTGACCACATCACCCGTCTCCTACTGCAAGCAACCCCATCCCCCCCTCCAGCAAGCCCCCCCTCCAACAAACAAACACCCCCGCCGGGGCCAGCCCATTGTGTGTACTGTCAGTGACACACAGTACTGGGTCCAGTCACACCCCTCTCCTAGCCAAACGCCAAGTGACCGTCCGTCTGTGTGTGCCCGCCATGCGATTGTGCTCCCCCTTCCCCTTTCCCCCCCCCCCCCCCCTTCCTGTCCCCCCGCCACCCCCCCCCTGTCCCAATCCGACTCACCCCCCCCCCCCCCCCCGCCTTCCTGCCCTATCGCCTCCCACCCTTCCATTTACTATCCCTTCCACGGACCTTTCACACCTTCTCATCATCCGTGGTACTGGCCATAAATCTTTCGTTGTACCTCCCCAGCACCTCCATGGGATGCTTTCCCCCCCACACTTCTGATTGCAGGTTCCAGTTTGCGTATGTGCGAGCGAGCATAAATGCTTTAATAGACGTATATAAACGCTACAATGGAGCGATTATAGGGCACGGACTAAATTTTACGCACGAGGGGGGGGTAGCATGTTTGTGCTTGAGTGAGTTGGATGGTTTGTTGGGGAGGGAGGTTGAGCTAGAGATTAATTGTGTGTGATGTGTGTGCGTGTGTGCGCGGTGCGCGCGCAGCGCGCGCTGCGCACGGATGCGTGTGTAACTTTCACCCCTGTGCCGGCCAGTGCTCTTGATTTTATGATGATATTGAAGTGAGGACTTAACATATATATACAGAAGACTTCGTAAAATACAAGACTGTGTGCCGTACAGAAAAGTAGACTGAACAAAGCCTCTGCGCAGGCAGCAACAACTTCAGTAAAGCTGTTTTACTGCGAGCAAGGCAATATTGTGCATTGATGGCCAGCTCGTAGAACTTTACAGTGGCACAGTGCAAACTGTGCAGTACAAACTACGTGACTTGCGTATTAGTGTGTGTGTGCTTTTTTTTTTTTTTTCCTTTTCCCCTTGTTTGTTGTGTATTTTTGTTTTTTTGTTTTTTCTTTTGTTTTTTTTTTTGTTGTGTTTTTTTTTTTTTTCACTTGTTTTCAATTTTAAGTTGTTGGTTCTTTGCTTTTTTTGTCCTTAAGTTTCATTTTACTTTATTTCTCCTCATATTCTGTCCCCTTAACCTGTAACTCTAGCTGTAGAAGTGCTTCCCTTTGTGAGGGAGTACGTATATTTTTATTTTCAGAAAGGTGGTTACCGCATAAGTTATACGCATCTGGCCAAGGAGCCTACGGACATTTTACTGTGAAGATTTCTTTGTATTTTGGGGGCTGTTTTCCCCCCTGTTTTTTTGGGTGGCTTTTCATTTTACATACAGCTTCTAGCTTTTTGTTTACTAAAGTTGTTACGGTTGTGTAAACATTAGCCCTCGTTTTCTCTCTCCCTTTTAATGGTAATTTTTTATTGTGTTCCTTGATTGAATTACACAAAACTTAACGAATTACCGTTCATCAAAAATCGGTCAAAATCGTAGTCTCCCTTTATCAGCAACACAGACAACAAACTAGAAATGAAGCAAGAACCAGTCTGCATGGCCATGCAAGAAGGACTTCCGAATCTGTCACCTTAATATCCAACATGCAGTTAAACAAGACATCAGAATACATCAACACTGATTTGGAATCATGGATAAACCTTTTCATATCTTAGGACTCCTCTGAATCCAGATTAGCTGCACACATTAGCGCGACCAATGATGTACTACTTATTCCAGGATACAACACAAATCCGGAAAGATCCTACACTTGCGAAAGAGACGGGTCTCTTATCTACTATCAGCGAAAACCCTCAGCTTCAAACGACTTCTACACGACTTCTACAACCTAGAAAATAACGTGGTGTAGAATGTGTTTTGGATAGAAGTTTAAGCTGAAAAGAAAACCCTCCTATTTTGTGTTGGTTTCTGTTACAGGAACCCATCTGAAAGAATAAACTGGGGTCGACAAATTTATTACGATGATGGATGCAGTCTCGCTTGAATCCAGGAAATCATTTTTACTTGGAGACTTTAACATAGACCTTTTGAAAGTACAAAACCAATGGACCCAAGCATTCAGTCATTCTATTCAATCTGCATCAGCTCAATCGAATCTCCAACGAGAATCACACACACCAAACTCCAAGACACTTATATCGACCATATTTATGTTTCAGATAAAACTAACATAACAGAAGTCTGCGTCCCTGTTCTAAACTGTAAGCGATCATTATCCAGTTTGTGTCACACATGGTCAAAAAAGGAGTTAAAAATTCCCAAAAAACGGACACAAGACAATGACCTACCTACCGTTGCTTTTACACACAAGCTTTAACAACAACCAAGACTTTTCTACATGACTTGCTCACCTCAAATCTCTCTTTCAGTTTTCAACATAACTAATCCAGATCTTGCAGTAGAATTTTGGATCAAAACATTTACTGAAATTTATGATAAACACGCTCCTCTAAAAACGATTAGAGTGCGACATGATCCTAAGCCGGCATGGTACACTAAAGAGTTTTACAGGAGGCAGGTTACCTTAGAGATATGCTTAAACAACATGGCTATGAAGAGGAAATCTAGAAAACTGGAGAAATGCAATAATTTCCACAAGCGCAGAGAAAAATGAAATATTATCGAGAACTAATATCGTCAAACCAGAACCCAAAATTGCTATGGAGAGCTATTAACGGCCGAGCTTACAAACAATCAATCTTCAAAATCAACTGTAATTAAAGACATCTCTGTCGACCAACAGCTGAACACCCCACTTTTGTACTATTGTCAATAAAATTGTCACGACAGATTCATCCAGATCAAACGACCTACAAAAAAACTGAAACAATATTTGCCAAGATATAAAACATCAAGTCTGAACTTTATATTCCACCAATAACAGTTTTTGAAGTTTATCACTATACCTAACACACCTAAAAAACAGTCAGGTACCTGTGGGGGTGGATGGCCTTAGACGGCAAATCCTCTCAACTTATCAGCTCCAGCAATTACAGATACGTTAACATACATCTTTCAATTTATATGCATCGACAAAAATCATTTTTCCCGACAGTTTTCAAAAAAAGGCGAAAGTCATCACCTATCTACAAAGCAGGTGTGACAGCTCAGACCCCTGCAAACTACAGACCAATCTCAATCATTTCCACTATTTCCAACCTTTGGAAAAAACACATACACAAACACACATTACAACCACCTAAATACATACCACTTGCTTCATCCAAGACAGTCCGGGTTTCGTTTCGACACAACCATTCATGAGGCCATGCCACTCAGCCCTAATCAACCTGGTTGATGACTGGCTAAATAGCATTAACACAACAGATATTGTGGTTTCCTATTCATTGATTTCAAAAAAGCATTTGATGTAATAGACCATAACCTTCTTCTTAGAAAATTAAAATTGTATGGCTTATCCCACAAAAACTCTTATACGCTTTTTCACACTCATATCTCACAAAATAGACAACAATGTGTAAAAATTAATACAACTTACTCTTCATTTCACACACTTTTCCTATGGGCGTACCACAAGGCTCTATCCTGGGTCCCTTACTGTTCACAATTTACATCAATGACTTACCTCTCCATATCACATCCACGCTGTGAACTCTTTGCTGATGATACAACAATACATACAAAAATCATTCTGATGTTGCTTTGCTTGTTCTTTGCACAAACCTTTACAAGAAAGTGCGAATGACCTCGTCAAATGGACTGAACTAAATCACATGTCGCTTCACACCTCTCAAAAAAAAACTAAATCAATGCATCATTCACAACCAGGCAAAAAAAGACAAAATCTAACTATTAAAGTTTCCTCCTGTACATCTTAAAAAAATGAACCCGTTGAACAGGTTAAAGACCTCAAAGTGCTAGGAATAACAATTGATAATAATATGAGTTGGCAAGCTCACATAACCTCACTATGCAAAAAAGTTTCACAGAAATTTAAATTTATCAACTCTCCAAAATCAAACGCTTCCCCTCGACCCATTCCACGCACGACCTGCATCACGCAAGCTCTTTTTCCAGTCTCATATTCAATCATACATAGACTATGGATCTACTCTATGGGACTGTGCTAGCGCGCTAACACAACCCTCAAACCATTGTTAAGCCTACACAAGCGAGAAGCTCTCAAATTAGTCCCTCCTAAAAAGCAGTAGTCTTCTGGACTCGGACTATAAAATGATTCAAGTTCTCTCCCTTAAGGTCTGAGATTAGAATATACACAAAGGGATCATAATGCACAGGATTGTGTCTGGGAAGGCACCCTCAACATTAGTTTCACAGATTCTCAATAAATTCCCTCAAGGGACTCACACACCAAACTACATGTCCCCTGTTCCTAGAATTGGACTTATTCACACCACACCACCCACCCTCTTTGCCTTATGTATTGTACCTGACTATTACGAAGTGTTTTTTGTATTTGAAATGCGCATGCATGTTATTGTTGTTTAGTAAGAATGTCTTATGTGAGTACGATCTGCGCGCGCGCGTAGTGTGTGTGTTTGTGTGGTGTGTGTGTGTTGTGTGTGTGTGGGTGTGTGGTGTGTGTGGTGTGTGTCTTGTCTTCCTACTACCAGTCCTGCCTCCTCCTCTTGTCATTCTACGATACGCTTATATTCGTTGTGACTCTCGTCTCTCT
>JADBJO010009698.1:0-7500 GCA_016801955.1 Conus betulinus
ATTTTAAAGTCCACGTATAGAAAATAGAAGAATGTACAAAACTTCAAGCTAAAAAAAAACTGCCTTCAGGTGTTCTAGTCAACATCCAAATCAGGGTGTAATTCCAGCCAATCAAAAAGTATTACTTTCATTTAGCCCCTTTCCTCCTTTTTCTTTTTCCTTGTTTTTCCCTCGCCCTCTATTCCTCTCCTATCCGGTGCCAGGGCATTTAAGGATGTGCGCTCCATCCCGGATTTTAATATAGCGGCACGTGGCTATAAAAGGTAAAATCAAACACGCGGTCTAGTGCACCATATTCATTGGCAATAGTTCACTGGCCATCTCCTCCAGGAATAGGCAATGCCACCCATTTGGCCAACATCCACACAAAACCACCAGGAAACCAGCACAATGCAACGTCCCCTGTCACGCCGCTAACGAGTGATCAACGCCCTCCCTTCCGAGCTTATTTCATGTTCCCGGGACACTCTTTGGACGAATTTCGTTTAAATTGACTGCTTCTCACCTCTCAGCTTGTCTTTCCCTTCGGCCACCCCCCGCGGGCCCAGTTCTCTACCCCTGACAAATTCGAATATGGAAACCTTAGGCCAAAAGAGATTGAATAAAAACAACTACAAAGTTGAAATGCACTAATATTGCCCTGATTGCGAATAGAATTTTGTTTCCTTTAAAATTCTGTTGCCTTGTGACTTTGTAAAAGGAGATACCAAATACCCTGTCTGGCTGGTAAAATTTTCCCAGTGTGATGTCCTGATAAGTACAGGCACAAGCAAAAATCCCAACCACCACCAGTTCTTAAAAAAAAAAAACAGACAAGCCACTGATGCTAGAATGTTCTGTCAAATTCTTACAGTTATACTGAAAGGAAAGCCGAAGGACCACATGTGAAAACGATCCAGTGTAATAAACCCAATATCAAGCATGACACCCTCGCTATGAACAACAAGACAAAAACCACCTTCCACCTACGTAAATATACCTTTTTTTCTCATGTGGTCGTGCGCATCCGGTAAAGGTAGATCGTTTCCCCTAGAGTGGAATGTGGTCTATCGATGCCATCCTCGAGATCCCGACAGAAATTGTAATACAACGCCATCCGATGTCTGCCTATTGGTGAGTGGTCTTGGTGCACAACCCACTGAAACCCGCTGGAAGACCGCCATGGACTCTTCATCAACGAACAAACGTGCAAGACAACCGACAACCACGTTTCAGTCAGAAGACAGACAGCGACCAGCCACAGAAACACTCGGTCGCTCCACGACTCAGCAATCTGTACAGGACGAATTTCAATCTTTCGGAGCATGGCAGTTAAACTCCTCCAAATTTATGGGAAAGTATTTCAGGCGTGCAGCAAAATTTATAGTCTTTGGTTGCGTATAATAGCGTAGATTGTGAAATGTTTGAAAGAGATCTGTGGAAATGTTTGAACAGCTGTCCCGTCCATGTGGAGTTCCGTCGTAAGCTGTGGTGTGACTGAAAACTCTCCTCTGGGCTGATTGTGTGTAGGACAACAGGTCTGTAAATTTAGTTGGCACCTTCCTTACTAAGGACACAGGACAGGACACTGTGGTGTCCAACACAGACAGCGTGTGGCTGTGGCCCATGTGTCTACGGTGAGAGCACTGTGCCTGGTCAAACGAGGAGAGGAGCTCATTGTACGAGAGAGGACCGAGGATCTTGATTTGACAGTGACAGTGTTTGAAGAGCCTTCTAACAATACACCGAGCAACCAACAGTCAGGTTGACATACTGCAGCTGGTTACCACTGAGGATCAGGCCTACCGCACATCAGCGACAACATGGACTTTTGGGGGCAAGGACGCGTCCAAAGAACGAGTTCTGTTGCCAGGGACCACAACAATGAGCGGGGTGTTGATTCCTCACATCATGCAGTGTCCTTCCTGACCCCTGTGGCCTCCCGGTAGCTCAGCTGAGGAAAGTAGAGTGTGTCAGAGCAAGGCTGAGGACACAGAAAGGGTGCTACCCGGACAAAGACAATCTCTGTAGGACACATCACCTCCGCAAACAGTGTCCCGGGGACATACTCGTGAAGTGTGCAGGCCAGTCCTCACCACAATAATCACTGTGGTAAACAGATGTTGACAAGTCGTGCAGATCGGGCAAGGCCTTGGGTTCATGTTCATGTCCCTCCAGACCCTCTTTTCATTCCCCTGCGAACAGCGCACTACAGTCTGCAGTCCGTTGCAGCGAGGTGAGACGGCCCATGGCAGACCACTGAACTAGTCATAACCAGGACATAAGATAATGGGCTGGCAGGACAATACTCGTTTGGTTTGCGTGGCTTGCACTTTTTGAGTGATGTAAAGTGTGGCGGGTGTGATCAACCATTCAAACGTGACAGGTCTACTAGAATGACTTTAATGATGGGATAGATGGTTGGTACGGTTTTGGGGGTGCTTGCTTGCGTGATGAGACCCAGTGTGGGGGGGGCTGGTGTGTGGGGGGTGTCGTACGCGTGGGTGTCAGGGGGTGGGGGTGTTGGATTTGCTCTCAGATGAGGCGGTGTGGAAGCATGGGCGCTGAGTGCGAGTTGGTAGGACATGTCGTCACGGGGGGGGGTGACGGTGTGTGTGGGTGCCAACCACAGGAGGTCGGGCAAGGCGGCCATTGGTCAATCCACAGAACCTGCTACACAGGGGGGTGTGCCTTACTAAGACTCATCCATCCTTGTCGTGACAGTCATGACGAACTCACACACTAAGGTGTACGAATCCAGCATGATCATCGTCCACATGCAAAGGTGGCATCATAGGGAGCGTGAGGGTAGGTTTCTTAATCGGTGTCCTACCGGACCAGGGTCTGTCTTAGTAAACTCAGGTGCGAGAGGTTCCTACGTTTTGTTCGACCCACAATTTGTAGCGGTCAAACCACACAGGAACACGATGTGTCCACATGGTCCATGTCCTCCGGGGGCATGTCGTGATAGATTTCCTGTCCTGTTGACAGAGAAAACGCAGTTACTGCTTAAATGGATTTTTCGTTCTTATAAGGTGATGTAAACAAAATAACTCTGTGGCTGTCCCTTGTTGTTTTGTTAAAGTTCACCAAACTGTCTTAGGTTCAAGATACAATGGCCTGTCTATACAGTTCCTGGAAAAGAATTGAAGTCTTCTTTCGGCAGCGGATCCCATTATCCGACCGACATTCACCCACAGGCATCTCTTTCCCGTTTTGTGGAGGATCAGTTTTGAAGACTTCTCCACTGCCTTCTGCACAGGCTATTTTTTCGCACCCTTTTCCTGTGTTTTTTTAATGGCACCTTGTGTACTCAGTTGCTTCTAAGTCCACGCCATGACAGCGGTGCACGAAATGATACCGGAATTTGTCCTGGTCATTGATGATCAATGAATGTCTGTACATCCTTGGGCAAAGAGGGATCTTAGAGAATAAACCACCAAAGGTAACGGCAGGGCGTGCATTGGGTGTGTGTGGGCGATATTTTAGGTTGTCGGGGTGGTTGGGGGGTGGGGCTCCTAATAACAACTACGGTCCGGGCATGTTGTGGGTGGGGGGGGGGGCGTAGGTATTGTGCGGCCACTGCGACAGGGAGTGGGGGTCAGGTGGGTGTGCGGGGGGTTGCTGTGGTTGGTGTTATGGGGTGGGAATGGAGCTGGGGGTAGGCCTTGTTGTGGGTGTGGGGTGTCGGGGGGCCGAGTGTGGGTGTGGGTTGGGGGGGTGCGGGTTGGGTGGATGGAAGCGGTGTGGAGGCTGGTACCGGGGCGTTGAGGGGGAGGGTTGTGTGGGGGGGGGGTGGTGACAAATGCCACAAAGTTGGACAATTGGTTAGGTGCGGGGCAGGGTGAGGGGTTTGTCGTCCGCGTATGGGGGGGTGGGGGGGGGGGCCGAGTCAGAGGGGGGGGTGGGGGGGTGGGGGGAGGTCCATTGCATTATGAACCCAAATGTGGGCGGGCGTGGTAGGGGGGGGGGAAGCAGGGGTACGGCCGTGTTGGCATCCCGTACCTTCACACTCTGTCTTCAGGTTTACGGCCCAGGTGCTGTGATGGAAGCTGCGTAATGCTTCCACTAAACATTCCAGAGCCTTGGCGAGTAGAGACCTTCTGCTACCAGAAACAAATGTAAAGAGGTAACTTAAAGCACTGAATTTCACACAAACCGCACTTAATCATGCAAAACACCTCATTCGTACAGCATTGAAATCTGTCGATGGGCAAGTCGACTTTCGATAATCAGATTTCCCTATCCATAACCTCTGCGCTCGTGTGGTTGATTCCTTTCAGAATTCAAAACCCGGTTTCTTATGAGAACCATTTAATATAAGACTGAAATGACGGGTAGCGGGAGACTGTTCTGCAACTGGTGAGCTTCTCGTTCTCTCTGAACTGACATGACTGAAATTGTTGACCAGGCACAGGCACGTCTTTTCTACGTTTTGGGAGCAGAGGATGTTTCTTCCAAAACTTAACGACCCAGAAATCGGTGTCTTCATGCACACCGGGGAAATATCCTGCAATTTTTGTTATTCCGGGAAACCATGTTTGATATTAATTGAAAAGGCACGGAATACAAAAACTATCAAACCACTGAGCCGAGACTTTTTTTTCATCTTCCCACCAACACACACCCCAACGCAGAAAAATCAGTGAAACGCGCGCGTGGGGCTCAGTGCGTGTTACTCTGTGGTGGCCTAGTGTAGGACTGGGAGCGAGCCTGCGGTGGGTACCGAAGTGGAGCGAGCAAGGGGGTGGTCTTCTATACAAATAGGGTGTGGATGCCATGGGCGTGTGGGTGGACGGACGGACGCATGCGCAACGGGGGTGCGGTGGCGGGCGGGAGGAAGAAACGGACAAGAAGGCGGATCGTTGTCATTGTCGCAAAAATATACCAAGCGGCGGTGAGACGGTGGTGTGAGGGGGACTTATCACTCACGGCGGGCACTTCCAATCCAAACATTCAAAGCAGGGGGGGGGGGAAGATATTCAAGTTTAATTATCCTGTGCCGGGGGACAGGCACTTTGGGGGTGAGGCGACGGACTATAAAACAGAACAAAAATACATGTAATCGCTGTCAACACTGACCAAATTCAAGGTCTGCTCGGCAAAATGTAGGAGAGCGTTAGTTTATTTTGGGAGTAAGGTTGTTGGAGCAAAGTATCTCACCCACTGCAAACATGGCTCAAAGCTGGATATAGGACATTATGAGCTATGGCTGGTCATCATAAACTTACACCATAATTGGCTTCAATGAATTTTAATAGTACACCCAACTATTTTTTTATACTAGAACTTTCTTGCATAAGCCGAGACCTATTCGCTCAGGTTGTTAAACAGATTTCATACGTCTCGACTTCTGCCACTTGTCGAATGCCATAAATTCAAAAACGTACTCCACTTACACTTTTCTGTGGAATAAAACTACTCGAACGCCCCTTCATACTTGGGCTTCTTCCATATGAAATGAAATTCGTCTCCCCACATCTTTGTTTAACAATCTTTACAAAAGCGTTCCCTCGCGCTTTTGGCAAGACCAAGTCTTTTCCTCCTACTTCATCTGGATTTTGTGATTACTACATCGGAATTTATTAAGGAACTATACTTAAGATCATGTAATTGTTCATGTATTTTTCACGTTTGAAATCTGTTTTAAATAATTTCTATAGAATAAGCATTTATTCCTTGCCTGAATGGTAACACCCTATTCCAACGCAACGTACATAGTTTCTCTTTCAAAGATACAGAGAATGTTTCTACATAACGATCTTTCGTTAGAAACTGCTGCTGTGTTGTCCCAAATACAATCATAGCCTGTTTCTACAAAAATGCTTTGTATACACTTTATCCACCCAGACATATAAATACCCATTTTTATACAAGTCATATAAAAAACACAATACATTTTACACTACTCGAATATTTTATCCGTTTTGAGTTGCTAGTGAAGATCCAGAATCGGATCATTCGGGTTTTTAATTTGCACAGGACAATTGGCTATAAATCCCAAGTTCCCCATATAAAACTCGGGGGTCATGGTACTGCGATGAAGTTTGGAGTAAATGCTTTAAAGAACTTAAGTTTGCAAGCTTTTTTTTCTATGATATTTTTGATATATCTCATAACTCCCATATTTTCACAGCCCTATAATAGGCACAGGTACACCCAGATCTTTTTTCAAATAGATTCTAAAACAATATTCACGGCGGGAATTTTGACTTTTTCGAGCCTCGACTTGGAGCTTAATGAAAACATTGGCACTTTGTTGCTTGATCATGCCTTTGTTTTTTACATTTATGAAAATTTACCAGATACTACTAGAAACAGATCACCAATATTTGAAACTATCTATCTATTTCAATGACTTTCGTTACCAAAATTTAAAACACGTGTTTTATTATTCTTACGTAGTCCATTTGAAATGATTCACAACTTTAGTTTTTCTGTACATTAACAGTTAGTTTCCATCCAGTACAATTACTCTTTTAAACGCAGTAGAAAGCTGTTTTGCCAAAGCATTACATGAGGTAGCAAGCAAGCAAAAACAGTGTCATCAGCATACAAAAGCAAAAAATAAACAAAGATAACTGCTTAAGTCTGCATCAGGAAGATCTAAATCAATATTTAACGAAGTACAATTGTGATCAGAAAAAATATTGTTCGAGGTCATTCAAAAACAAAGAAAAAAAAAAAAAAGAACCAGAGACAAATTTTGTCCTTGCCGCCACACTCTTATAACTACTAAATAATCAGATTTGTTACCGCTTATGAAAAACACACGATTTAATTTGATGATACATGTTACAATCACCTGGAGAATCTTACCATTCACTCCTTGCTTTACAAGTTTTTTTTGCCATAGTCTAATCTCCCACACAGAAATCAAAAAGCCTTCCTAAAGTCAACAAAAGCACACAAACAACAATGCTTTTTTTTAGCAGCCCGCAAATATCTACAAGGCTTTTCAAAACAAACAAATAAATGATCCAATGTGGAAGGACCACGACGAAAACCAGCCTGACTCTGACTTTCAGAAAGCAGCTTTAGCTTATTACTTTCAAGCAAAATCAGTTAATCGATTATTCAAAATCGTGGGTATAAACAATTTACCTACGCAGCTCTAAGCAGTGTTATTCCACGATAATTGTCACACAGTCGTCTTTATTGCCTTTCCCTTTGTTAGATGGGGTTAGAACAAGTCCCACTACCCCATTCTTCAGGAATCACACATGAGAGTTAAGAACTTTATTGAAAAAGTTTAACGATAAATTGTTGTCATTAAGGGCACGCTGTGTTCGTTAATAATATTTCGTTTATAGCCTGTTCATCCTGTCATCACCTGGAGCTTTTTCCCATTTTTCTTTCAATTTCTCTCTGCACTGCTGATGATTCTACATCTACATCCTCGATTAGGTCTATTCAAAAAACTCGAGATCAAAAATTTATATCACATTCAACATCTTTCTTCCACACATCATCATCATCAACGTGAAGATTTATATTTTCTTTAAAGTGGTCATAAAGTTC
>JADBJO010009698.1:12500-50000 GCA_016801955.1 Conus betulinus
TGTGTGTGTGTGGTGTGTGTGTTGTGTGTGTGTGTGTTGTGTGTTTGTGTTGTGTGTGTGGTGTGTGGTGTGTGTGTGTGTGTGTGTGCGTTGTGCGTGTGTTGTGTGTGTGTGTGTGTGTGTGTGTGTGGTGTGTGTGTGTGTGTGTTGTGTGTGGTGTGTGCGCGTGCGTGCGTGTGTGTGTGGGTGTGTGCATGTGATATTTACTCGTAATTGGACGTGTGTGGTTGTGGTGTGTGTGTGTGTGTGTGTGTGTGGCTCTGTGCGTGCGTAGTGATGCGCGGGGGTGTGTGCGTGGTGTGTGTGCGTGCTGAGTGCCGTGTGTGTGCTGCTGTGCGTGTGTGCGTGTGCGTGATGCGTCGGGTGTGTGGTGTGTTGTTGGGTGTGTGTGTGTGTGACGGTGGCCTTGTGTGTGTGTGTGCACATTGTGTTGTGTGTGTTACTTGTGTATTACTTGTAATCTCTTTTCGGTCAATGTTCATCCTGTTCACGGGAATGTTTTAGTAGAGGTAGTACACCTCTTTTTTGCCATTATTTTTTTTTTTGTAACGCCATTGGACCATGTTTATGATGCAAAACAGACCTTCATTCTCCTTTGGCATTTTAGCTCTGCATTGTGATGTCTTGAATCCTATCACAGAAATGGAATAAAACCAATTACAGCCGGCGGCTCTCAATCCTTTCCATCAAACAATGGCACGCCACAGGGATCGGTGCTGAGTGCTTGGACCAATGTTGTTTCATTCTGCACGCCCAGCCTGCCTTTTCAAGCAGTAAAAACGTTCTGGAAACATTAAAGCCTTCGGACAGTTCAAAACTATGCTGCTTATTACAAAAATGCAGAGAATCATAGCAAGTTGTGGTTAAATGATAACCAAACGGAAAATGATATAAATGTAAATTTAGTGCTGCATGATGTGTTCCTGGGGGGTGCCTTTCTGCCTGTTGCAGCAGTTCCTGGTTTCAGCTGCGCAGTTTGCTGAGTCCAGACTCTGCTTGCATAGGTGGACAGACGCCAACTGACCATGGATCTTAGACCTGCCGGCCACTATCAACAAGTTCAGCTGCCCCTGTCAAAGCCATTGCCCAGAATGTGACCAAGGTCTCACGCTAACAGCTACGACGAGTCACTGGCAAGAGCTCAATGTCAGGAGAGGACCAATATAGATGAACTATTCCACAAAGCACAACATGTTCCCCAGTTGGAGGTGCTGCCTCCCCCATACAAGTCATTCCACGTGCAGACCATATTTCATTAACGTTAATGGTTTAAACGACAGCCAGTGGTACATGGATCAGCAAACTCAAGTATACATAGCCCAGAAGATTGTCAGTAGCACATGGCCCAGAAGATTGTCAGTAACACATGGCCCAGAAGATTGTCAGCAACACATGGCCCAGAAGATTGTCAGTAGCACGTGACACAGAAGACTGTCAGTAGCACGTGAAACAGAAGATTGTCAGTAACACATGGCCCAGAAGACTGTCAGTAACACCATGGCCCAGAAAGACTGTCAGTAACACATGACCCAGAAGATTGTCGGTAGCACATGGCCCAGAAGATTGTCAGTAGCACGTGACACACAGAAGATTGTCAGTAGCAAATGACACAGATGATTGTCGATAGCACATGACCCGGAAGATTGTCAACCGACTGTCTGTCCTATCACAATGCTTTTGTGGATTCCAGTGCTTTCTCCTCTTGCTCTGCGCACACATATCCAGACAACAAAACATGTGGAACACCTCATCCATAACCACTACTCCTGGTCCACTAAACATCACTGACATTTGCCCAGGTGTGGACCTATCTCACCCATCAAAACAACACGGGCTTCACGATCCTGCAGACCAACACGTCCAGCTGTGAAAGCCGCTCATTGCCACACACCGGTAATCAGGGTGTGGCATATGGGGTGTGCAACCAAGCCACGCCTTTCTGTGCTCTGTACGTGCAAGTACCGCAGGCAAGGCGTGTGCGTGCTCGAATCCAACGATTATCACACGACTGTGATTCCAGACACTGGCAAATTGAAATACTACCTTTAGAAGGTAGTTTGAGAGTCCTTCATTGTGTCCTGCAGTACCCATGACCGGAAGGAAAGTTTTGTCGAGTCAAGAGATAACAAGATGCTGGTGCTGAGCACCAACAGTCCTCTGACCAACGTTTATATTCAGCCAGTGAGATGCCATTACCATCTTATTACCAAGCCAGTCATGAAACACTACAAATATTTGATCGTACCATACATCCAGGCACGTTTGATTCTACGATTTTCATGCAATTACAGTTGGAGGGAATCTGTGATGTCTATGATCAGTATTCAACAATTGCACATGTTTGGTTATGATAAACAACCGCGTGGCATCACTTTTTTTTTTTTCAAAACCAAATATACCGAATTACATTTGGGAAGATGTGTGTGTGACATGTCGTCCATTATCTACTATAATCAGCTCTCCAAACCTCTGGATCCTGATAGACTATCGTTATGCGGAAATTGCAGGTCTGACACTGCTCAAGTCTGTGCTTCTTAGGACTAAACACTCCGTGAAGTTGCCCGGTGGTTTATTCAACTGTTCTGTTCCGTGGTATTCTGATATGGAACCTCACTTGCACTGTAATCATTGGACAGAGTGTGAAGATGGACGGGATGAAACAGAGGACTGTCCCTTCAGCAGTGCTGATTGCAAGGGGCTGGTGGCATCACGAAACAAGTGTTTCAGGTTAATGGTACACGATGGGATGTACCTCACGACCGTGTTTGCTGACAACGAGTGTCGCAAACTAAGCCAGCATGAAAAAACTAACAACCGTGAAAACATTGAAAGAAAAGTTTAGATTTTACACGCTTCTTTTCAAAGTATATTTCGTTTAAGACAGTAATAGATATAAGGTCTGGCTGGTATTCTGTTCCATTCCTATATAGTAAGTTCCGTACCTGGTTTGTCACCGACTTGATTTATAACATCAATCACTTTTCGCAGCCTATTCCTTATGTTCCTTCAAGGATCCATAGAAGGGCACGTGTCAATGACCGAGGGGAAATATCACTGGAAAGAGTTATTTTTGGTACGGTAATAGCATGTGAACTAGTATTGCAGGTACATGGGTCATTTCATTCGTCTATTTCATTGGCTCATTCACTGTTCTCTGAAAATATCCGCACGTACACACTCCAAAATTTGGTTTTTTATTCTGTCGGTTTTGTTGCACATATGATTTTTTGTGTGTGACGCCAGTAGTCACTGTACAGAAGAGACAGATTTAAAACCTAACAAAATGTTGAACGCAAGTTGTACACAGCCGGGCGACAATTCCTTTGAAGGAAGACGTCTGACCTACACCCAGTTTAGATGTGATGACGACAGGACAACAGTGCATCACACTTTGCTGTGTGACTTCAGACAGGATTGCCCTGACGGAAGTGATGAGTCATTCTGTGAATTGTCATGTGCCGGTTTCCTGTGCTCTAACGGTCAATGTGTGTTCCTCAGTCAACGCTGCAATCAGTACACGGACTGTGTGGATGATTCTGATGAGTCGGGTGTCCTGATGATGCCACCTACCATGCCCCCATCAAAAGAGAAGACATGAAGCACCAGTTTTACGTGGATCTGGATGGGACAGGTTACTTCACCCAACAGCTGATGACAGCTGATGACCCTTGTCCTCACAGTCATTATCGTTGTCAGTCTGAGTGGCTGTACTGTCTGCCTGTCTACACCAGATGTAATGGATTCTGTGATTGTGTCTATGGAGAGGACGAGCAGGAGTGTGAGACCATGGCGTGCCCTGGTTTCTACCGATGTCGGGCTTCTAGAATCTGTGTGCATGGTGACCATCTGTGTGATGGTTGGGGTCAGTGCCCACAACGTGACGACGAACTGATGTGTGACAGGAGCTGCCCTGAAGGATGTCAGTGTCAAGGTCATATATTTCTGTGTCCGAAACCGTTCTTTTCTGGGTGCTTTCCTCTGCTAAGATATGTGGATGCAACAGGTTCCAATATGTCACTGACTGATTTCAAAAACAAATGCAAATCTTGCTGCTTTGATTTTAGCTCATTGTTCTATTAGTAATATTTCACACATTAATTTAGCAAACCTGAGATATATTAATGTTGCTGATAACAACATCGAAACTCTCAATACAACTGTTTTCCTTCAGCTTCCAAATTTAAGAAGTCTCTGCATACAAAAAAATCCTCTCAGCAAACTAACAAGTAAAATATCGAAGTACATTGTGTATTCACTGAATAGAGTGGATATGTCTCATACGCATTTGAATATTTTTTACGATAACGTTTCTCTGTTTTTACCTCGCGTGAAAATGTTGAATACATCATTTTGTGCTGTTGACGCCATCGGTCTGCTAGGCTTTAAAACTATGCCGCAAATGCAAATGCTGGATTTTAGGGGGAATGCACTTGACAACTTTCCGCTCGATCTGTTTTCTAGGTCATTTGAATTACAACGTATCTTTTCATCAAACTACAGAGTGTGCTGTGATAGTTTGATTCCTGAACACTCTGCTGAAGTCCACTGCGTTGCTCCTGACACTGCACTTCCATCCTGTGCAACACTGCTGCCAACAGGACTGCTCAGGACTTTCTTTTGGCTCATTAGCGTGTCCGCTGTGACAGGACATGTGATATGCTTCATGGCTTCTTCCAGAATGAAAAACATGACTGGAAAATATTTCATGGTTGCTATCACCAGCATGCAGTTTGCTGATGTCTGTATGGGATGTCACGTCAGCATTGTAGTGGCAGCAGATCTTCTATTTCGTGGGCAATACATGCAAGTTGAAAAGGCGTGGACCAACAGTGTCATCTGCAAACTGGCTGGCTTTCTGTTCCTTTGGTCCAGCACAGTATCAAAGATGACTCTCTGCTTCATCACTTTCTGTCAGATCATCGCCTTTCATTTCTCTAACGAGTTATGGAGACTAAACAAAAGCTTTACAGTCGTAGTTTACATGATGATATGGATGGCTGGAATCCTGTTGGCATTAGTTCCATTTTTCTTCCAGGACTGTCACACTGGGGCCTGCAGGGCCAGTCAGGTCTGTGTCGTCTGGCCTTAGTGGATCACCATCACTCCAGGCCAAGCTTCACCTGGTTCACTGTTATTGTGGGAATCAATTTCATTCTGTGTTTTGATGATTGAAGGTGGTCAATGTATCATCCTCTGGCGAACACCAAGGCACAGAATATCACTCAACCCTGCACAGCAATTAGTGTAATTCTGCAGTCCACGTGATGAGACAGGTGGCTGTGTCATATGCTTTTTTTCTGGTTGGCATGTGGAATGGTTATGACGATGAGTTTATGCGGTTTTACTGTTTTTGGTGAGATCCATGACGTTATGGTTATATTCATTTTACCGTTCAACTCTGCTCTCAACCCGCTGTTGTACTTGTGGGCTGTAAATACGCAGTGGCGATATCAACAAGAAGAAATTAAATTACTAAACATGTTGAAATCTCGTACTAAAATAGGAAAACATCCATCTGTAAATAGATAATTAAACCTTATCAACGAAATAGAGGGATAAATGACTGTAGTATTGCAGCATACTGGTTTGTATTTATGTGAGTTTTCTGTCTGGTATCCTCTTGAACATGTCATAAGGACGTGCGGTATTTGATGAGACACTCTTAAGCAAAAGCACAAATTTAGATATAGCTCATTCTGCTGGTTAAGCGAACAAAGATGAAACTAAGTGCTATCAACTCGAGGCTGTTAAGGACACGTCTTGTGGGATGTTAAATGTTGGCCACTCTACCGGAGGCTTGCCTTTGGATGATGTGCAAACACTGATGTGTACTGTTCTGAAAAATACTGATGTATGATGTTGATGTGTGCTCGAGACAGTGCAGTGACAGCCCAGCGCTGACACCCCATCAAATCAACTGAGCATCCCACAATCCCACAAGCTTAGTTCACCCCAAGTTGTCCTCAATGTGAAGACTGAGCCAGACCGCACAACAGACACGACCTGTCAGACCACCTTTCTTAACTCTTCTGGAATTCAACTCTAACTAGGACTATAGAGACCCTGTCAGACCACCTTTCTTAACTCTTCTGACCCTGTCAAACAACCTTTCTTAACTCTTCTGGAATTCAACTCTAACTAGGACTATAGAGACCCTGTCAGACCACCTTTCTTAACTCTTCTGACCCTGTCAAACCACCTTTCTTAACTCTTCTGACCCTGTCAGACCACCTTTCTTAACTCTTCTGACCCTGTCAAACAACCTTTCTAACTCTTCTGACTCTGTCAGACCACCCTTTCTTAACTCTTCTGACCCTGTCAGACCACCTTTCTTAACTCTTCTAGAATTCAATTCTAACTGGGACTATACAGACCCTGTCAGACCACCTCTCTTAACTCTTCTGGATTTCAACTCTGACTAGGACTATAGAGACCCTGTCAGACCACCTTTCTTAACTCTTCTGACCCTGTAAGACCACCTCTCTTTACTCTTCTGACTCTGTCAGACCATCTTTCTTAACTCTTTTTGACTCTGTCAGACCACCCTTTGTAACTCTTTTGACCCTGTCAGACCACCTTTCTTAACTCTTCTGACCCTGTCAGACCAACTCTCTTAATTCTTCTGGAATTCAACTCTAACTAGGACTATCTAGAATGGACAATTCGAGAGTAAACCACACGAGCAAGAGGTGGATTAAAATGTTGCTCGATTCCAAACAGTAGGATTAATCAAGTGTTTGATGTAGATTTCATAATTCTCTCTCTCTCCTCTCTCTCTCTCCTCTCTCTCTCTCTCTCTCTCTCTCTCTCTCTCTCTCTCTCTCTCGCACTGAAAACTATTAGACATGAACTTATGAATGGAAACAATATATGAATATGTGATGGGGTTGGGTTTCAAACGCAAGTGAAAATATGTTTGTTTATCTTGGTTTGTTTCCTTGAATCCTTAATCCTCCCGTCCCTCCCCTCCCTCCCCATTGCCTCTTTGCAGTTGACCCGTACTCATTTTCCTCTTTCTTGTGTGTATTTCTGAAAGCAAGTTACTTCCTTTTGTTGATGACCCGTACTCATTTTCATTTCATTCTCAGCAAACGTGTCTACCCATTGTATACAGGTCAGTGGCCTTACAATAAAAAAAAAAATTGACCAGAGTTCAGAGTAACACAGTGCAGATCTCTCTCTCTCTCTCTCTCTCTCTCTCTCTCTCTCCTCTCTCTCTCTCGGGGATCTCTCGGGGTGGGAGAGGGGCGCTTTGTACGTACAGGAAGGCTGAGGTGTGTGTTACATTGTCTCTACGTTTTAGGGAATTTCTCAGGATTGCAAAAGTGTATTGTGCCGAAACTTGACAAACTGTTTGCTGTGGTATCATGCCTTCCGCCCAGCTGGTTTTCAGATCAACATGTGGTTCTTTTTTTTGCCAATATTTCAGACATTTATGTGGAAAAGGTGTATTGTTAAGCAGTTGATGCGTATCTCCATGTTGACAGTTCGTTCACGGCGAACCGGTGTTTCTGTTTGGACTAACCCTCGTCTTTCTGTTCTGGGGGGACAATTTGTTTAAACGTCATGGTGATGGTGTACTGCTCCTGCGCTGTGGTGATGGTGATGTTGAGTCGAACCCCGCCCCAATCCTGATTCAAATGTCTCTGGCTCTTCTGGTTCCGGACGACAGACCCGTCTTTCATCGTACCACCCTCGACCGGGAAAAGGAACCTTCAAATGGTCGCTGATGTCAAAACTCAAATGATATGGAGAGCTCTGTTAACGGCAAGCTGGACAATGTGAAGGAGGAACTGTCTCTCTTACGACAGGATCATGGTGCTCTCCGTGATCTTGTGAGTGGACTGAGGGACGAGGTAGATGATCTTCGACGTTGAAATGACTTGCTGCAACAAAAGAACAGTGATCTGACCTCTAAAGTGGATGACTTAGAAAGAAAATGTGATGATTTAGAGGGCAGGTCTAGAAGAAATAACCTGATTTTTTATGGTATGGAGAAAAGGGAAGGGGAAACTAGTGAAGAGTGTGAGGGTTTGGTCAGGATTTGATCACAGACAAGCTTAATATTACTGATTCTATCGAAATTTGATCGTGTACATCGATTGAGCTCCAGATCCGATTCCCCAATTATCGCTCGTTGTTCCTTTTATAAGCAAAAAATGAAAATACTAAAAGCGAAGCAAAAACTGAAGGGAACAAATGTGTTTGTTGGGGAGGATTTCTCTCGAGGCGTACGTGATATCAGGCGTAAATTGGGCCCACACCTGAAAAAAGCAAAGGCTGAGGGCAAACAGGTCCGCATGGTGTATGATCATCTATTTATTAATGGTAAAAAGTATGGGCTTGATGTGCATGATTCACTTAGAGAAAAAATAGGAAAACGGCCGGCCCGATATTCAGATGAATGTTTCTGGGATTGAATTTGAGACGGGTACAAATAAAGCACCTACACCGGAATGTTCCAAAGCTGATTCACACAGCCCGTCGACGACCACACATGTGGCACGTGGGGATTTGGAACTCGTTGGTCCGGTTGGGTTTGAAACCGACAGTCGTCCCTTGTTTTCATGTGACAATCCTAACATTCCAATATCTTGTGGGGAGGGAGAATATGGAAATCTATCTTGTGGCAACATGATAGATGATAGCTCCACTTCTGTAATAAAGCTTTGCATTTTGATGCTGATATAAAATCGTTTTCTCTTAAGTTCTTGTCATGGAATGTGAATGGCTTGCGCTCGAAGTTTATATTTCATGATTTCTTTTCATACATTACATCTTTTGATTTTTATTTGTCTTCTTGAGACTTTTGAAGATAACTGTGACCCTGATTTATTTCCTGGATTTCATATATTATAAACCTGCTGTAAAGTTCACCAAACAAGGGAGGAGATCGGGTGGAATTATATGTCTTGTAAGGGATGAATTAGCTCCTTTCGTGTGTTATTTAGATATCAACTATGAAAATATATGTGCGTTTGTCATTGATAACGGTTGTTTGGATGTCTGAATGATGTACTGTATGTATGTGCTTATGTTCCACCGGAGGGGTCTCCTTTCTATTCACACTTTAATTATGACAGTGGAATAATCATGCTTGAAGAGTGCTTGACAGACTTGTTGATACAGATGGGAGATGCTTATATCATTCTATGCGGTGATCTCAACAGCAGAATCTCCAATATTTCTCCATTTCGCCCTGTTTATGACAATGACAATGTTCTATTTAAAAGTCATTCGGTTATTTGTGACCGGCATTCTCAAGATGAATGTGTTAACAGCTACGGCAAATCTTTGTTAAATNGCTTGTGTATTTCTGAAAGCAAGTTACTTCCTTTTGTTGATGACCCGTACTCATTTTCATTTCATTCTCAGCAAACGTGTACCCATTGTATACAGGTCAGTGGCCTTACAATAAAAAAAAAATTGCAGAGTTCAGAGTAACACAGTGCAGATCTCTCTCTCGTCTCGCTCTCTCTCTCTCTCTCCGCTCTCATCTCTCTCTCTCTCTCTCGGGTGGGGTGGGAGGGCGCTTTGTACGTACAGGAAGGCTGAGGTGTGTGTTACATTGTCTCTACGTTTTAGGGAATTTCTCAGGATTGCAAAAGTGTATTGTGCCGAAACTTGACAAACTGTTTGCTGTGGTATCAATGCCTTCCGCCCAGCTGGTTTCAGATCAACATGTGTGTTCTTTTTGCCAATATTTCAGACATTTATGTGGAAAAGGTGTATTGTTAAGCAGTTGATGCGTATCTCCATGTGACAGTTCGTTCACGGCGAACCGGTGTTCTGTTTGGACTAACCCTCGTCTTTCTGTTCTGGGGGGACAATTTGTAAAAACGTCATGGTGATGGGTGTACTGCTCCTGCGCTGTGGTGATGTTGAGTCGAACCCCGGCCCCAATCCTGATTCAAATGTCTCTGGCTCTTCTGGTTCCGGACGACAGACCCCGTCTTTCATCGTACCACCCTCGACCGGGAAAGGAACCTTCAATGGTCGACCTGATGTCAAAACTCAATGATATGGAGAGCTCTGTTAACGGCAAGCTGGACAATGTGAAGGAGGAACTGTCTCTCTTACGACAGGATCATGGTGCTCTCCGTGATCTTGTGAGTGGACTGAGGGACGAGGTAGATGATCTTCGACGTGAAAATGACTTGCTGCAACAAAAGAACAGTGATCTGACCTCTAAAGTGGATGACTTAGAAAGAAAATGTGATGATTTAGAGGGCAGGTCTAGAAGAAATACCTGATTTTTTTATGGTATGGAGAAAAGGAAGGGGAAACTAGTGAAGAGTGTGAGGGTTTGGTCCAGGATTTGATCACAGACAAGCTTGATATTACTGATTCTATCGAATTTGATCGTGTACATCGATTGAGCTCCAGATCCGATTCCCCAATTATCGCTCGTTGTTCCTTTATATAAGCAAAAAATGAAAATACTAAAAGCGAAGCAAAAACTGAAGGGAACAAATGTGTTTGTTGGGGAGGATTTCTCTCGAGGCGTACGTGATATCAGGCGTAAATTGGGCCCACACCTGAAAAAAAGCAAAGGCTGAGGGCAAACAGGTCCGCATGGTGTATGATCATCTATTTATTAATGGTAAAAAGTATGGGCTTGATGTGCATGATTCACTTAGAGAAATAAAATAGGAAAACGGCCGGCCCGATATTCAGATGAATGTTTCTGGATTGAATTTGAGACGGGTACAATAAACACACCTACACGGAAATGTTCCAAAGCTGATTCACACAGCCCGTCGACGACCACACATGTGGCACGTGGGGATTTGGAACTCGTTTGGTCCGGTGGGGTTTGAAACCGACAGTCGTCCCTTGTTTTCATGTGACAATCCTAACATTCCAATATCTTGTGGGGAGGGATAATATGGAAATCTGTCTTGTGGCAACATGATAGATGATAGCTCCACTTCTGTAAATAAAGCTTTGCATTTTGATGCTGATATAAAATCGTTTCCTCTTAAGTTTCTTGTCATGGAATGTGAATGGCTTGCGCTCGAAGTTTATATTTCATTTCTTTTCATACATTACATCTTTTGATTTTATTTGTCTTCTTGAGACTTTTGAAGATAACTGTGACCCTGATTTATTTCCTGGATTTCAGATATTATAAATCTGCTGTAAGTTCGCCAAACAGGGAGGAGATCGGGTGGAATTATATGTCTTGTAAGGGATGAATTAGCTCCTTTCGTGTGTTATTTAGATATCAACTATGAAAATATATGTGCGTTTGTCATTGATAAAGATGTAATGGGTTTCCCTATTTAAATCCTCCCTCCCACTAACTAATACTAACACGCACTACAAAACAGACACAAGCAAACGAATACAGGTGCACAAACAGCCAATTTATTTACAGTCACTCCCACAATCATTCACAATCACCCAACAGCACATATACCTTAACTTCCACATTACAACCCATGAGCACTCAAAGGACAGGCATATAACCCCAGCAAATTCCTTCGCCACAGCACCCAGTGCACAGCGGTCAGCACAGACCCAACTCCGGTGCATACAAACACCAACCAATAGCAACTTGCCCTCCTGTCGCTGGGAATCTCAAGGGATCCCGACCCACCCAGAGTCCAACCTAGACAAGGGGCACCACTGGCGGAATCACATGGTAACCAAGGGCTGGACTGCCAGGCAATTAGACAGCGCCACCCGACCCTTGGTGCCCATGCGATACCCAGCCGCTCAAGATAACCTGACCAACCTCTGCTGGCAATTTGCTCACCCAGGAGCACTTATTTACCAAACACCCCACCACTTCTTCCCTCAAATAATCAAATTACTAAGAAACACATATATACTTGTCAAACAGTTTCCCAACTCACACATTCGCACACCCCCCGCCCACACACACATCCGACAACACCATCAACAGCGGCTCACCCTAGCAAGTCTCTGCAACCATCAGTAGTCACAACATCACCACCGGCTAATCGGACGGGGATGAAGGAGGACGACAGAGTGAGGCGCAGCTGTCGAGACCCAAACGATGACGATGACTGAAGCTTACCAGATGATGAAGACTGAAGACTAATAACAAACGGAGACTGAAGATGATTGGAGATCACCAACCGATGAAAGTGTAGAGTGCACTACCTATCACAAAGTGTGTGTCTGCAGTAGTGTAACTATCACACCCTACGTGTGACACCTGAGGACCACAGTGGAAACAACCTTGCAGTCACAGAGTCGCAGGCTGGAAGCTGGCGGTGAGGACACACGTGACCTGGACAGGTCACGCACGTAGGACTTTCCTCCAAATGGCAGACGCAGGCGGCAGGTGACACCACACCCACACCCCTCGCAGCCTCACTTAGCACCCACCCAAGGTCGGTTCCACCTCGGACTGGTACGGTGGTGGGCGCATCAGAGCCAAGCCAAGGCAGAAGTCAGGCGACCATCAGAGCAGACATCACAGCGGATGACAGGACAGCTGCCAGGGTAGATTCAGGCGAAAACCAGGAACGACAGCCCAGGCAGGAGTCAAAGGCGGAAGCCAGGGCGGTCTGTCAGCACCTACAGTTACAAAACGTCCTTATGACTACACGGTACCGATATTGGTTTAACGCCACTTAACCCAGCCCACTGCTGTTCCTACCAGAGTTTTTGACTAGCAGTCGTAAATGTTATCGTCCAGACAACAGTTTTTTTTAAATTACCAGAGTTCATTTGCACATGGGGCTGAGTTTGTATTTCTCCATACTATGTACCCCCTTCAACCTCATATAACGCCACTATAAAGATGGACTGTGCTCACACCAGTGGCACACTAATCAAAAACCAATATTGTCACCAGCAAAGTAATAGAACTGACCAGTCGGACATTAGCAGCACAAGGTCTGTCTCAATGCCATGGACGATTTTAACAGCATACTATAGCTCTTGTTCACATACAATTCTATCACTACTAAACCATTAACAGAACAACAGAACAGTCGACAGTATTCCCTCTATACTTGGTACCGAACTAGAATAGGCAAACCTGCATCGACCTCAAATCTCCATTTTTTAAAGCCGTATTGACAAATGCTTGTGGTAATACTCTCTCAGTCTTAATTACATCCCCATCAACATTAATCAGTCAACAACAAAAAATATGTTAAAAAAGAAAACATGACCGCATAAACATTTCCCCACAACCAAACATGGGATAGCACATCACATGTCATAGCACCACACCATGAAAGCCTATTCATATACGTAACAATTAACATCCCTGCACTCACTTTATAATAAGTATTATTCTTAACCCAAAGATACCCTTATGCTACCCCCCTCTATAATACCCACCCTTAACCTAACTATCGTATACGCTACTATAATATCCATAAGTTACCCCTACCCTCATCATATCCACCCCCTCCCTTTACCTACCCCTTTTATTTGATTACCATAGCAAGCCAACTAGGACTACCACCCTCTCCATTCTCTACATCACCCTGTTCCCTACACCTTATATAAGTGAACTTCACAACAGCCTACACGTACGTTTAACGCGTCTGCTCCAAATAAGGAATGTACGGAAAGTATTTTTAGTTACGCGAACCCGCTTTTCTTACTCACAATTCAGGCGGCCTTACCAAGCACATGTGGCGTTTTTAACCATTCGCACGACATATACGACGCCGCACAAACAATACCATTTCACCCCCCATCTTTCCTCCATCACGGAATAACCACAATAAGCGCCACACCCGAGATATTATGGTTTGCACCTTCACAAATGTGACCAAACAACGCCGTAGCTTCACCTTAAATACATAACCGCCAATTAACGGCACAACTTCCCCCAGTCTATACATTATTTACATGGTCACGATCGTTACCACCTTCCACTCCTCACATCCCATATAACCTCACCTGGATCAGAAAAAAACAGCACACCGACACCTGGAAGCAGGACCCGACCTTGAAGACCTCCGTCTCCCTCACAGGACGGTCGACACCCAGGACAGGACAGGACAGGACAGGACACCCGCGCTGCAGTGTACCAGTGGACGCCTCTGCACCACTGCTCAGCGTAAACTGCAGACGGCACACCGAAACAGAGAAAACAAACGCTCGGAAGCCAAGCCAACACACGGTCGACCGAGAGCTTACCGTGACACCCTACCAAGCGAGAGGTAGCAAGAGTGTCAGACACGATACTGCAACCGCCGAACCTTCGTGGACGGTTCCAGGAGTCGAAACTGATGAGAGAAGCCAAGCTAGCATCCCAGTCGACAAACTGACCACAGCTCACCAGCTTCCCTCAACCAATAGACAACAACAACACAAGCTGACCCTCACGTGATCATGGTCACACACGTGAAACATCGCACCCACAGACCTTCTCGCCTGGACTTACCTCCCTTAGCACGCAAGCCAGAATTACAACGGCTACACGCCTCAGCAGGGTTGGTTTGATGAGGACTGCAAAAACAATAGAACTCAACTGCGCAGATTACTAAGAACATTTCGAAGATCATCAAAGCAATATGATTCTGTTGTCGGAAATGATGTCAGGGGAGATAAACTTAAAGAAGACAGTAATAGATACACAAAGGCTAGAAGAGAATACAAAAAGTTTTTTTAGAAATGAAAAAAAACAATTCAATAGGAATACACTAGACAAATTATTGGCTTCAATTACTAACCAAAAAGAATTTTGGACGTGTATGTCCAATATTTCGTAAAAAAAAAAAGAAACAACCAAAAACTAACATACCTTTAGATAAGTGGTTTCAGCACTTTAAAGTTTTGTTGGATAAAGGTTTATCATGTAGTGGTAGTGATAACTTTCCGGAAGTTGATAATGAATATTTGAATCGCCCAATTTCTCGTGAAGAAGTTCTGTTAGCGCTTAGTAAAAGTTAAAAAACGAAAAGCTGCTGGACCTGATGGAATAATCGGAGAGTTTTTGAAACTCCTTGTGAAAAAGTTGTTGATTTTTTTGTGTGAAATTCTTTAATGCATTATTTGAAAGGGGTATTTTTCCTGAAAGCTGGTGTGAGTCTGTGACCCTTCCGCTTTATAAGAAGGGTAATGTAAATAATACTAATAATTATAGAGGTGTCTCTCTGTCAGATATAAGTAGTAAAGTATTCAGCGCCATTATCAATCAAAGACTACAAGATTATGTGGAGGAAAAATATAACTGGTGAATATCAAGCAGGTTTTAAACATGGATATTCAACTATTGATCATGTGTTTTACTCTCATGGCTCTAATCCAGAAACAGTTTTTCCCTCAATCGCAAATTGTACGTAGCGTTTATTGACTTTGAAAAGGCGTTTGATTCAATCACAGATTTTTATTGTGGCCTGTCCTATTCAAAAACGGGATTACGGGAAGACTCTTTAAATGTGTTAGAAGCATGTATAATGTTGTCAAAACAAGAATTCGATGTGGTGCAAAACTCACACAGATTATATAAATTGTACTAGAGGTAAAACAAGGTGACGTCTGCAGCCCTATTTTGTTCTCTTTATTTTATAAACGAGTTAGCACTAGAAGTAATAAATAACGGAAGACATGGTGCTAGGTTTACTGTAGATTATATGGAACTGTTTATCTTATTGTTTGCTGACGATATAGTTTTTACTATCTGAAACGGTTATTGGTTTGCAAACACAACTAAATAGTTTGATGACTTCAGCTGACCAGCTGCAATTGAAGGTAAACATGGATAAAAGTAATGTAATAGTTTTTTAGGAAAGGGGGTCACTTGTCAGCCAGGGAAAGGTGGGTATACAATGATATTGCCATGCCAGTAGTTAATGTTTACAAGTATCTTGGAATCTTTTTCTCAACTCGTTTAAGCTTTGTAGCCGCTTGTAGAGATCTTTCTGGAAGAGCAAAGAATCGTTTGTTATATATTTTGAGAAAGCTATACCTTTTGAATAACAATTCTTTAGAACTTTTTTGTCAAGATTTTCGATATTTACTACAACCGATTGCACTATATTGATCAGAGCTGTGGGGACTGGACAGAAAAATCAGAATGCATTGCGAGTCAGTCCACTTATTTGGCCTTAAAAAGTTTTTAGGAGTGCATGTAAGAACTCCAAATGATTTAGTGTATGGAGAAACAAAACAGGTACCCACTGTACATAAATGCGGCAATTAGGTGCATTCGTTACTGGTTCAAATTACTAAAAATGAGCATTGATCGACTACCAAGGAAATCTTACACCATGTTATACGACTTGGACTCAAAAGGGAAAAACAACTGGGTATCAAACATTCGATTATTTTTTTATTATGATTTGGTTTTGGTTATGTGTGGGAGTACCAAGGTGTTGGTCAAGAAAATTTATTTGTGCAAACTCTACGCCAGAGATTAATTGACTGCAGATGGCAGGACTGGGAAAGTCATATAAAAGCAAGTGAAAGATTTAAAATGTATAGAAGTTATACCTCTGGTCATATGGTGAAGACATATCTTTCATTTAATTTGGATTATATATTTGCGGTTTCTTGTCACTAAATTTAGATTTGGCATATCTGAAATTAATGCACATGTGTATCGCTTTAAAACTATATATGGTAATGAGTTAGTGTGTCCATTGTGTAAGGAATCTAATGAGGACGAGCTTCATTTTGTTCTGACATGTTCTGTTCTGACTGATCTTCGTGTGAGTATATTCCAGCAAAATTCTATATGAATCCATGTTTATTTCGATTTTGTCTACTTATGTCGTCGAAAGATGAAAGAATAGTACGTAAATTAGCATTGTATTTGCATAAAGCCTTTCAGTTAAGGCAAATTCTTCTTTCGTGATTTGTAGTGGATAACAAATGCTTGTAATGGACTATGAATTCTGCTTGAAATTGCATGATGATACATGTGCGCGCGCGCGCGCATGTATGTATGTATGTATGCTTGCATGTGTGTGTGTGTGTGTGTGTGTGTGTGTGTGTGCGTGTGTGCGTGTGTTTGTTTGTGTGTGCACACGCGTGTTTATATCATGTTCAAACTGTTCCGTTCACGCAGAGGCATACACTTGAAAAACCAAAATTGGTCACCTTATTTTGCAATGTAGTGACATAAGAATATATAATACCTACAAAAAACATTGCATCGTATAAACTAGCACATTAAATCAAAAAGTAGAAATTATTGCTAAGATAACACTTGTCACATGTTATCAGGACTAACACTTGTGAGTGTCTTACAACGCTTCAGAGAGGTAGTTTCGATGGATTGGATTAAGCCAAGAGTAAACTGAAGATTTAAAAAATAGGATTTAGGCAAAAAAGTTAGTAAATATTTCCTTGGAATTCATATCACGTGTGGCACTTGAAAGATGAAGGAGTGTACTTTGATTATAATAAGCAAAGTGCAGAATGTAGTCATTGATTATAGATGGCAACCACGCCATTACATTTTATTTATATTCTTCTTTTCAATTGTTTTTTGTTCATAGATGGCAACCATTCCATTATATCTTATTTGTATTCTTCTGGTCTTTTTTTTTGTTTGTTTTTGGTTCATAGATGGCAACCAAAATATATTCCTCGGTCTTTTTGTTTTTGGTTCATAGATGGCAACCACAAGCCATCATAATTTATTTACATTCTTCCAGTACTCTTTTGTTTCATTAAAATATTGTTTTACATATAGCTTTCAGTCAAGGTGAGATTATTATGAAATGGCATCCTTGGTGAAACTGCTACGACGCATTCATTGAAAACATATATAGGCATATCGAGAACAAGTTCCACAATTCGTAGCCAACTGTTATTGCTGTTAAGTAACCTCCACATTCTATGACACATTAACGATTACATTCATAAAGGTCACAGTGTAAAAAAAAGTAAGGTGCTTTTTTCTGTCCCGTCATATAGGCCACCTCAATGGCATTGCACCCACGTCGCTCATTCAGATCCCCCCATTCCGACAGCTTGGTCCGACCCGCCGCAGCCCCGGCACGGCACCGGAAACCCACAGGGAGCAGTCAATGTCAAGTCATCATGAGGCAGCCCACCAGAGGAGATACTGCACAGCTGCTGAGTCACTTCAGTGGTGTTCAGTGGCGCCTGTTCTGATCCAGCGTAGCAGGACACTATCTACCAGGCCTCCAACCGACGACAATAATGGCTTAGCTGCGGAGCCTTCGGATGGCGCCATCAAGTTCGTCCGACAACACCTCCCATGGATTTGCCGATTCTCGTAACCCTGATGATATCCACACCAAGGTCATAGATGTGGAGAGGCGACCGACACAGTGGTCAGTGTGAGCGCAGGGCATAAAGGGCCACAGAATTTAATACAGTTTCAGATGCTGATCGATGAAGCTGAGGATAATGAAGATGAGACTACGGATTTGACACCCGGGTCTGACACTGCAAGACAGGGCTGTACTCTACGCTTATTTTCAACATTATATTCCGAAATCAACCAGGCCCGAGAGATACAGACACCTGCATGATTGCACAGTAAATTTTAGGAACATTCTCAGAGACTCGTCCATTAAGCGACGAAACTGGACTGTGTGGTCCCAGTCCCTCCCAACTGAGTCCCAGCAAACTCAGCTCTGGGTAGGAGCCAGCCGGCCGGAAAAATTCCACAAATCAATGGCTCTGATGGCAACCCAACCCACCATCTCCCAGGCGGGAGTTCACGACACTAACCAATTCACCACGGCTGCCGGTAAAAAGGGAATAGTTAATGAACTGACAAAACAAACTGAATCCAGACATAAAATTCTTTTCAGAAAAATTACTTTTGAAGATGCAGACCTAATTCATAAAAATGTGAATAGTGGAAAACGCTCTAGGATTTATGGTTTTCTTATTTGTTTATTTGTTTTGTTTATTTCTTTGCTTGTTTGGTTGTTGTTGTTGTTGTTGTTTTGGTGGTGGTGGTGGTGTGTTTTTGAGAGAGAGAGAGAGAGAGAGAGAGAGAGAGAGAGAGAGAGAGAGAGAGAGAGAGAGAGATGAGCATCTCTATTGTGAATTCGTTGAAAGAGGGATTCGATTTGAAAAAAAAAAAGACAACACAAAAGAAAAGAAAAACAGTATTTAGATCTAATAACAGTTAATTGCAATAATAAACACAAATTCGAAGTCCTCATCACTGTGTACAAATCTGGATCATCTTGCAATGCCTCCAGAATAAAAAAGAAATGAAAATAAATAAAAAAAACAACCCCAGTACCACCAACACTTACCAGTGATAATGAAACAGGAGTTGTAAATGAATGTTTCATAGGAGGTGATATACTTCTTCTTTATTAAACAACACACTATTCCCAAGAAAATGATTTGCCTAGACTGTTACATTGTTCATGGTTTGAAAAAAAAAAGCTGTCGACTTGTTAGGCTAGATATTCTTGTAAAAACAAAAGAGTCAAAATCCGTCAGTTTTTGACTTAACGAAGATATTTGTTGATGGGTTGATTCAAAATTAAATGTACTGTAATATATAAACGAACAGGCATCTTTGTGCTTCATTTTTTATGTGATTTTTACGTAAGATGAATAAATTTCCCATTACGTCTTTGTCTTAAACCTTGAGATTTTTTGAATGACGATCACGAGAAAATACTGACATTAATTAAGGATATAACACTTGATGATGGTGACCATAGCTTACACATTCATTAAATGGTGAATTTCTAAGAAGCTCTAAAGATATATTTCAAAAGAAAAGAAATATCAGGATTAGAAATGAACTGTGGTAGGAGAACAGCATCTTAGCTGAGAAGTGAAACCACAGCTGACAGTATCCTATCCCTTATCCTTGACGCTGCAGTCTGCCTTAGATAAACCGGACCAGTGCGTGATGAAGGCCTTGGTGATGACTGCTTGAAAGCAGCACTGACCACTGTCAGTCAAAGGTAATGTGCACCCTGAAGTATTCACCACCACAACCAGTCTGCTGGCCGCTTTAAAGGAACGTCTTTCAAGCAAGAGGACAGCAAATGTCTGGTTGCGGTACACAGACACGGAAGGCAACGAGTGAGTGACTTCAGTTTCATCTTGCAGCTGTATGCAGTTTGCTTCCTTTTCTGGCTGGAACTGAACCTATACCTCACACCACATTGGTATGTTTGTGTCTTTAGCAAATGCCTGAGCCAACAGACGTGGAACTTAACCTATACCTCACACCACATTGGTATGTTAGTGTTTTTTTAGCAAATACCTGAGCCAACAGACGTGGAACTGAACCTGTATATTACACCAGGTTTGTATGCTTGTGTCTTTAGCAAATGTCTGAGCCAAAAGACGTAGAACTGAACCTATACATCACACCAGATTAGTATTTTTGTATCTTTAGCAAACGCCTAAGCCAACAGACGCTCATTCTAATGCGCAAAACGTGTGTGCCGATGATGTACGTATCGTCAGATGGAATGGTCGCTGTTGGGATGGAATGTTCACAGATCGAATCATTCGACAAGTACTCATGCGTTTACAGCTCTGCTCACTGAACAGGTTCTCATGCATTAACAGATCCAGTCACTGGACAGCTACTCATGCGTCCACAGCAATATATCAGATGGACAGTCGGCTGCCAGCAAGAACAAGGTACCTGACGTGGTCAACATAATCCTTAGTACTGACTGTCATCAGATGGACAGTGGGCTGCCAGCAAGAACAAAGTACCTGACGTGGTCAACATAATCTACAGTACTGACAGTCAATGGCCCTCCAGGACCAAGTTCATCTCCGGCGTTTTAAATCCAGCAGTCCGTATCTTCATAGATGAATACAAAAGGAAATCCTCCCATAGTTTTTTCTTTTTTTTTTCTCTCGTGTCCTCATGATTTATCTAGGTATACAGTTCTTTGCAAGTGGTGAATCACTTCTCTATTCTGAATAGTCCCCATTTGGGAAAATAAAGTGGCATTGTTCATTTAAAAGGCCAGTGATGTCATAACGTATAAGAAGACACGTACCAACCCTACACGTCTTCCTGCAAAGAGCACATGCAATCGTGTGCCAAATATTGTGAATATAGCTTATCATCCACCTGTCGTATTTTGTTAACATCCAGATGTAGTTCATATTTTGTTCGGTGCAAACGTTCGAAGAAACCATCACATTTACTTGATTTTGCTTTAGTTTCGAATATATGTTCCAAATATCAGGACCATCCGTCTACTATGAGCATTTTCATGTCGCAAATCTTCCTTGATATTGCCTTTAGTTTTTTTTTTTTGTTTGTTTTTTTTTTTTTAATAAAATTAAAGCTCAATTTTAGGGAAAAAACAAACACACATTGACGAAATATACTGCTCAAAACAAATGAAAGGCAACTTGGAAATTCTCTCGCTATTTCACAACAGAACGGAAACAACCCCAAACAATGCTTTCGAACTTTACTTCAGCCATTAATCAAAACACCAATGACACAGATTAATGACAAAACTGATTTGAACAGCATGTTTTTGTCACTTTCAAGTCCACTACCCATCTTTTCAAAAGTCAGAACGCCAGAGATACACAAAAACACAGCCAGTAACGCGTGTGTCCGCCATTTGCGTGGATGCACGCGATGCGCCTTTGCCTCATGGATTGAGTCAGAGTCCTCAGAGTCATCTGGGGTATTGCCTGCCACTCCTGCTCAAGGAACTGGAACAGCTGGTTGAGGTCAACTGGCGGGGGGTGATTGCTTCGAGGTCGCCGGCCCAGCACGTCCCATAGGTGCTCGATTGGATTAAGGTCTGGTAAGCAGGCTGGCCAGTCCATGTGGATCACGTGTTGCTGCTGAAGAAAGTTGTTGACGACTCCAGCCCTGTGAGGTCTGGCGTTGTCGTCTTAAAGTACCGCGCCTGGTCCAATAGCTTGCAGCGCTGGCAGCACAAGGGGCTGCAGGATGCCATCCCTGTAGCCCACACCATTGAGGTTGCCTTGTACCATGTGCAGGGGGTTCTGTAGTTCCGTGCCATCCCTCCCCACACCATTATGGATCCACCACCATAGCGGTCACGCTCGCTCACGAGACCATCGTGATAGCGTTCTCCTTGCCGCTGCCAGACACGGTTCCTGCCATCATGAAATGATAAGGCAAAGCGGGTCTCGTCAGTAAGCAATACTCTTGCCCACTGATCTCTGGTCCATGCTAAGTGACGCTGGGCCCAAGCCAAACGAGCAGCACGGTGAGCTGGTGTCAGGACAGGACGGACGGCTGGTCGTCTTGAGTGCAGGTGTGCCTCTCTCAACTGGTTCTGAATGGTCTGGTCACTGACAGTGGCATTGCCGGCTGCTTGCAGCTGTCCCCTGAGTGTATCGGAAGTGGCCCTTCTCTGCCTCAGAGCTGACAGGACAACAAACCTGTCCTGCTGCCTGGAGGTGGACCTTGGGCGTCCTGGACGTCTTCGTTCAGCAACACTTCCTGTCTGGTTGAGCGGTCTCTCAAAGTCTGAATGACTGAATGGGCGACTGTCAGTCGACGACCAACCTCTCACACACCCCCACGCCCTCCTGAAGCCACGCAATTGCCCGCCCTTGGTCATCCTGACTCAGTCGTGTTTCCGAGGCATGGTTGCAAAGTGCCGTACACACAGGCATAAATGACCACCAGTCTCTCAAAACTGGCTGACCTGTGTTCAGATAAGACATGGGTTGCACGTGCATTGCAGTATTCCTGGAGTTCAGATGTGCTCTGTTGCACAGGCCTGTTTTGATTTGCACCCTTTTTTTTTTCGTGCAGTATGTGCACCATTTCAGTTCACCGCTGTGATGTGCATGACACAGACTGAGTTGATTTCTGATCAAATTCAAGTTGACTGATCAGGCATGCACCAAATTCAGTAAGTTTGGGTGGTAAAATTCTTCGCTAGCAGCATATGTACACCATCATAATTCATCTTGAAAACGGAACCATTCATATTTCTTGCCTAGAGGCCTTTCGTCCACTGATCAGTGGAACATGGCTTATTGTGTCGGTCTCCCTTTGGTATCCAATGGAGATATATCATAGTCTTTAACTCTGTGGTATTCTCACCACCATGGGTTCAAAAACAGATTGCATTTTTGTTCCCAGGCAGCCAGTGAAGGGCAAAAATGAAATGAGAAGAAAGTAAAGGTGAGGAAATAAGTTGCTGGGATAAAGAGTAAGAAATAAAAGGAAAACATCATAAAGCTGATGCTTGTGGATCTTTCTAAGAATGCAAAGGAGATCAAAACGTTGAATAGCCATGCATTGCCAATCACATAAGTGCCATCAGCAGCTAAGAATTGTGCGCAACAGCTACTACGTGGGTCTTCTTAGAGATGCAATCTCCCACCGACCGACCAGGCAATCTGCCGAAAAAAATTATAGTGGAAGAAAACAAGCACAGGCGGACAACAACTCCTTAATCACAAGAATGATCTTTCAAAGATAATTAAAAAAGGGGAGTGGGGGAGGGGGATGACGGGGAGGGGCTGGGGAGAAAGGAAATGGGAATGAAAAAGAGAATGCTAGAGCATGAATGTAAAATCCTTCACCAACAGCACCAGAGTCCATCCCGAAATCAGAACCATTCGTATTTCCTGCCCTATATAAACATTGACACTGAATAATTTGTTAATCATAAATCAAATCATAATGCGATTCCAGCCATTTTAGAAGATCGCCTTCATTAGCTTTATGCCTTTTTTCAGCCAGTGTATTGAATGTATACATGAATGGGTTGATGGCAGAGTTCAAAGGTAAAACAAACACAGCAAGGGCCACATTCACTTCTCCAGGAATGGGAATACCACCCAATGCCAACATCCCACACAAACCAACAGGAAACCAGCACAGGAAGTCTGTCACGGCAACAGTGATCAACCTCCGAGCTATGGTCATGTCTCGTGACACTTTGGTAGAGTTCATTTTTATAGCATTGCTCTGCACGGACCAATAGATGAACGCCTGACCAGTAGAAATGAATAAAACAACACAAAATTTAATATGATCAAAACACCAATAGAATGAAATCTTCCTTTGAAATTTCGTCTCGTAACTGGCAAAGGGATGCACATTCCTGTCTGGCTGTAGAATTCCCAATCTGATGTCATTGGAAGTAAAGGCAACACGGCTATAAACCAACCAACCAGCCAATTTAGCAGGCAAGCTACTGATGCTGATGTACTACCAAACCTCACAGAACTGAAAGGAAAGTGGATGACAATGAAACGATCGATTGTAATAAACAAGATTATTAAAACTGACACTTCGCTTGACAGGAAAGATAAAAACCCAGCCGTCTTGCAGGTCAGACTATTTTTCCATGTGTCGTCATTGTAAAGATATTGTCCACGGAACCGTTCATCAGCCACCCCAATGGCAACAATGTAGACACCCATCAGAAAGTCTGCCATGGTGAGGTTGGTGACAAACACACTGAAGCCACTTGAAGACGTCATGCTCTTCACGAACAAACGCGCACAGCAACAGAAGACGTTTACCAGTCAAGACAGACAGGCAACCAGCCACAGAAACACTCTATACGTCCACGACTGTAGCAAATCTTCGCATGAAGAAATTTCATCTTGGGGAGCAAGACAGGATACACTATTCAAGGTATTAGGAAGCATTTCAGCGCAGCAGAATTTATAATTCTGTGTTGAAATAAAGCGTAACTTGGAAAGATGTTTAAATAAATCAGGAGGAAAGGTTTGTACAGGACTGTGATCCATGTAGAGCATATGTAACTGAGGTATGAAGTGAAATCCCACAGGGCTGATTGTGTGGATTGAAGTGAACGTTAAGTTCAGTTTCTGTGCGCGAGGAAACAGTGAGAGAAATGTGGTGTCCAGCACAGTCAGTGTGGTGTGGGACAGGTGCAGCTCAGTGAGAGCAGAGTGTTGGCCAACAGAGGGAGATCAGTGCAGAGAGCCAACAAAGGGTTGTTGGAGAGGTACAGTGTATGTAGACTATCTAAACCCAGTACAGAAGTCATATTGACATAGTGCAGCTGGTTACCACTGAGATCTAGACACCTCACATTCACCAACTGGACTTTGGGCAAGGACGTCAAAGAACACTGTGCCAGGACCACAACAATGAGGAGGGTGTTGTTGCTCACATCATGCAGTGTCATTCCTGACCCTGTGGCATCCAGGTAGCGCAGCTGAGGAAAGAGAGGTGCAGAGAAAGGCTGAGGACACAGAAAGGTGCTACCCTGACAAAGACAATCTGTAGGACACATCACGCCGCAAAACAGTTCATCATCACACATCGGGCAGTGAGGCCAGTCATCACACATATAGTCACTGTGTAAACAGATTGTTGACAGTCTGCATCGAAAAAGGCCTGGACAACTTATTTCCTCGCAGCCCTCTTCGTCCAATTGATCAATGCAGTCGTGTAGTCCATTGCAGCGTGTGTAGACAGGCAGACAGTCATTGAAGTCACCAGGACAACGATAATGGGTGGTGGGACAAGACTCATTGGACTTCATTGGGGTAGAAACAAACTGCGCGATTCCATTAAAGTTAACAAGAACAGGAGATGGGAATGCTCGATGTGTGTACCCACCATGGACCCTGAAGTCATGACAGTTTTCTTCGTCCGACTCATCCCAGCAGTTGACCATGTCATCACACATAACTTTTCAATAGGCACACATTCACCATTGCTACATCTAAACATCCTGGCACAAGCAGGGTGTTTACAAAATGACTCATCACTCTTATCATTACAATCACTAATGAAGTCACATATTACTGTGTACGATATCCGTGTGGAGTCATCATCACATGTAAAAGTGGCAACAGGGGAGAGACAGAGATCTGAGTGTTTCCATTTGCCCGTGAGGAGAAGTCTGCTAGAAAAAGTGCAAGGAGACGTCCGTTGCTGACCACAGATTTTGTAGCGGTCAGAGCCACACAGGAAAAATGCAAGCGTAACATGACCATCCGGGCACTCTGTCATATATTGCTGTCCTGTTGATGATAAAAATGCATGACCGTTTATCAAGATTTTCCTTTGAAAGATAATTCTTTGTCACTGTCTTATTGTTTCTTAATTCACACACTGTTCCATAATCAAAATCGTAATAACTTCTCAACACACAAATGTAAGCATCTGTTATTGGTTGAAAAGTCAAAGTGACAGAATTCTTCAAGCACATCCTTGACTGTAGATAGCTGTAATGGCGAAAACTCCAGGAATGATGCAAGATCATCTTGACGTGGTTAACTAGCGTATGTCTGTACATCTTTAGCAAAGAGGTATCTCTATAATACAAACCAGGCCAGAGATCCCGCAGCCAGTAAGGATGTAACTTTGCTTTTTGTCTAATTATACCGTACCAATTATGAGCACACAGTGGACAACTTTGTCGGCCTTGTATTGAATTACAATACTCGTTGGCCCTCTCATTGCGATCTGTTTTATCACTGACAAACCTACTGAAAGTGTGGACAAGTTTGTAGCAATGATCACACATTGCAATCAGTCCATTGCACTCAGGACTGCTGAAGGGACAGTCCCCTGTTTCATCCCGTCCATCTTCACACTCTGTCTTCAGGTTACAGTGCAGGTGGTGATGGAAGCTGGCGTAATGCTTCACGGAGCAGTTTCCAGAGACCTTGGGCTGATTTTAGAGGTCGTTCACTCTCAGAAAAAAACGAGAAGAAAAGTTTAAAGTAATGCTTTATTTCAGCACAAATTTGGAATTTGAAGGCATGAAACAGTTGGGCAAAATCAGACATCCTGTGAAGCTTTCTGATCCACACCAAAGCTTTCTTTGTTTTGAACATTCTGTGAGTATCATTGCAGTAATAAGTGATAAAGTAACGATAGAGGGATAGATATGCCAGCCTGTGAGTTTGTTCCTTGATGCTGACCATGACTGTATTGTTGATAGGCACAAACACGTCTTTGATACTTCTTCTCAGGTAAGTATGATTTTGTCTGAAACTGACAAACCCAGACGACGGTGTGGACATCACAAGAAATAGAGGATCTGTGCATTAACATTTATGAAAAACAAACTCACATTGTATTGATACCATAACATCGAACAAACTGACAAGGCACAGAACTTATAATTATCCATCTGTAAGCAAGTCAAGACAGAGGAAAAAAAAAAAGACTGAAACTCAAAGATCACGTCAGGTGGGACATCTCTGAACAAAGTCTTCATGGAGTCTGCTGTAAAGTGTTTATATGTCTCACATCGTGCAGATCCCAACATTCTAAAAGAATATGTCTCACTATGAGTGGAACATGACATGTAATGCACCACGGAGCTTCTTTCCTTTTAAAAGGTAATAATGGGTGTAAAATGAGTAGCCTGTATGCAAACGGTACAAGACTGTTTCGTTTTTCAAACCCGCCTCGGGAACATGGTAAAATTCTTTCAGGTTTGGACGTATTTTTGTACAATTTGTTAAGCGCGTGCGAGTTCCAAATTCTCTTGCGAGAGGTCTTTGACGTAAGTCTGTGTTTTGGGTTTCAGATCAGTGTGAGGGATAGACAACCTTTTCAACTTTTCCCTTGTGGCACTCTTGGCAAGTTGATCGACCACCACGTTGCCTCGAATGCCCACATGGCTGGGAACCCAATCAAAAACTATGTTGTATCCAACTGATTTCAGAAAGTTAAGTTTGAAAAACTTTTAGCAGTTGGGGGTGCTTGAGGTTACGGCCGGCAATGGCCTCCAAAGGAGAAAGGGAGAATGATAAAATGAGAAAATCAGCATGTTTCGATCCACAGATCATAGTAAGAGCCAGCACCAAGGCTGTCAGCTCAGCAGTGTAGACGGTGGGACTGTGTTCGGTACAATACTGAGGGGAATCTACAGCACAAAACACAGCAGAGGCAAGTCCCCCCTCGGATTTGGAACCGTCAGTGCAAATTCTTCTGAAGGATGGAAACTTTGAACACAGTTCAGCAAAAAGGGACTTGTATGCAAAGGAACTAGTGGAATCTTTCCGGTACGAGGCTAAATCAAACCGGATCTCTGGAGTGAAGCAAGTCCATGGAGGATCATCAGGAAACTTGGATAAATAACAAACTACTCCAAGTCTATATCTGCTTTGGGAAAAAAATACGAATTCCCAACGGTGGAATGGAACTTGTGCGGTCATCGAATTTCTTTTGGAACTTGGGGTCAAAAACACTGTCATATGCAGGGTTTTGAGGTCAAGATGGGAGACTCAGACAGTAGTTCAAGGCGAGTTCCAATCAACGATTTGAGAGGGATGGTTCTCCTGCCTGCCTCAGCATACAGGCTATAAACAGGAGTGGTGCGGAATGCACCCAGACACAATTCAAACCCTTGATGATGGGATAGGATCTAGACTTTTCAGGTAAGGTCTGGCCGCGCCGTACACTACACACCCATAGTCCGGTTTGGAGTGGAACAGAGCCCTATAAAGATGGAGGAGAGTTTTCTTGTCAGCGCCCCAATCTGTGTGTGCTACGGATATATATATATATATATATATATATATATATATATATATATAGAGAGAGAGAGAGAGAGAGAGAGAGAGAGAGAGAGAGAGAGAGACAGACAGACAGACAGACAGAGAGACAGAGATGTACAGGCATAAAGTTGCAGACGTTAAAGATACCACGGAGTGGTCTTCTCTGGCAATGTGTAGTTTTGGTCATTGCATTTCGTCGTCTATAGTTTCAGTTCAGATCAGGACTGACAGTATTTTACTGTGAATTAAGAAAAGAATATGAACGAAATAAACTAATATACATTGTACATTCTCAAACGAAGTGGCTGCTGTAAGTCATAGCTTGGTATTAAAAACAAAACATTATGTAAGGTGATCAAGGCCTGTCTTTATAATTCATGACAAACGAGTGCCTCTGTTGTGTAACTACTGAATTTAAAACACGTCTCTCTCTACTGATCTGGACCTATCTTTTCAATGGATTGCTAATGAAGTGCCTGCCTTGGGAAACAGCTAAATGTCAACCCTTTTCTGAAGTGCGTATCTTTTCGTACCGTCCGCCATATCCAAACCCTTTCCTGTGCATTGACCTGGACCTCTCTTTCTAACATGTTGCTGATGAAGTGACTTCTTTGTGTGACAGACGAAACTGTTTTTCTTTATGCTCATCCCGGCGTATCTTTGGAATACATTGTTAAGGATTTGGCTACTTTGTTTATCGGCTAGATTCTTAGCGTGCTGCTGTGAGCTGATTGTAACTTTTTTTTTTCAATAACACACTGCTAACGAAGGGACCATTTTGTTTAACAGATACGTGGGAGGTTTTCTTTTCAGAGCTCATCTTAACATATCTTGCTGATATATTCCAGAGGAAATAACAAAACTGTTTAACAGATTTTGAAATGACTATTCTCTGAGATGATCTACGCATAGTTTTATGACACATATTTCATACGGTGACTACTTTGTGTAATAACTAGGTGTAACACATTATTCTTTGAGCTGTTCTGAGTCTAAATTTCCAAAAACTACTTTCGGTGCTGTCGACGCTATTAGACTGCATTTCAGACATGATCTGATAAAACATCATTCCATTTTCAAATCACATCGTATAATTTTCACGAGCACTTTTAATGCTCTTTGTAAGCTTTGCGCAAGCGCGCGCGCACACACACCCACAATTCTCCCTCTCTCTAAGAAACTTACTGACACGCACGCGCGTGCGCGCGAGCGCCCGTATGCAAGCACGCACACGCACGCAAATGCATACACGCGCGTACACACACACACACACACACACACACACACACACACACACACACACGGATTCCTACGCCAATATGGCCGAAGACAACAACTCCTAGTTGACTTCTCTGATGTTTTCAACCATTCTCTGGTCAAGATGAAATCTACAAGTAAGCGAAAGCTAGCTCCAGGTAAGCCATTTTCAAGGAATACACGGCAGACTAAGAAAATGCCTGGTGCCGAACTCTCACCAAAAGAAGCAACTTTTCATTGTGATCAGCGAGAGGAGCCTGCCCTGACAATACCAGCAACGGCAGAAAATTTTGAAGCATGTTGCTCTGCACTAAGCTTAACCCCTAAGTAGGTCTGGGTTCCGTTCCCTTGGTTATGAAAATGATTCAGGGACTATCGGAAAAAACAGTTTTACTAAAAAAAAAAAGCTGTGCGGGACCAAAACGGCATTATTGAAACATGGAGCTACCCACAGCAGTGTACACATCTGGTTAGGTCCGCCATCTTGGTTTTTTGTCTGCCGCTGATTGGTCAAAACATGGATGACGAAAGTGTTCCTGTAAACCTTGTCGTCGTGGCAACACTTGAATTTAGACTCACATCATACACTCACATCATATACTGAACCGTTACTCCAAGCATAATGACAAATGTGACTGTAGGTGATTGATTGTCCACACAACAAACAACAGAGCTTTGTGCTGAAACGAAGGACGCAAAATCTTGCCCTCAAAGTAGGAAGCGATGCCAAAATACTTCATTAGAATAGCTCTACTGGGACAATTTAGTACGCGGTCATTGTTGAGACAAAATGTGTTAAGATGCAGTTAAGCACTCAAATAGACAGGCTGTGACTGTACAAGTTTCGGTTTAACTCAACAGTCGGACACTGTATGCAGACGACAAAATCGAAAACACGCAAACGGAAGTGCAGACGAAAAACCAAGATGGCGGACCTAACCGGATGTGTACACTGCTGTGTGCGTAGCTCCAACCTTATTGAAAAGTCTAGTCAAGGCAAGCGTTTCCACAGCAACCAAAGAAATTCAAACTGATTCTGACTTTACCTTGCAAACGGTCACACCAACATACGCTGACATACTGACAATAGGATCAGAAAGTAGCCCAGAGGAAAATAAATACACAAAGAGCAAAAAGGTGGCACAAAAGAGGCCAGGCCTAACACAAAAACTCCAGTCAGAAAAGAACACAGAAAAAACTGACGTCATCAAAGAACATGACGACAAAGAAGTAGACGTCAAACTCAAACCCAAGGTTAAAATTACGTCTGGAAAATTCGACGACACTCCCCATGTTCTTTTATTGGGAGATTCCATCATGTCCAAAGTTGATGGGAGACGCTTGGGAATGCTGAACCTTTTAAGTTACCTAGATTTCGTGGTTTTTATTATATCCCCTTTATATGACTGCAGTGTGTCAACTAAACGGGTTCAAAGTGCAGTTTATGTCAGATCAGACTTAAATTACAGTCCTCTAAAGTTATTATTCAATCATTCAACTAATTTTTTTGAAAACGTTTTTACTACTTCCATATCATTTAAGGTGAACAAAGATTTCAGTATCAACATACTTTCTGTTTACTATCCAAATGGGCCAAATGGGCTGGCAATACAGATTAGACAAAAAATCTTCCTAATATAAATAGAAAATGGATAATTTTGGATGATTTCAATGCGCATTCTCCATTTTGGGAGCCTGATTGCTCTGTTAGATATTTCAATCGATTTGTTGAAAATATTGTTGATTCTAATTTAGTATTAATGAATGACGGCAGCATAACAAGCGTGCCTGATATATCAACGCATAGACCAACCTCCATCAATCTGATATTAATTTCTCCTGATTTGGCATCCACGGTACTTGGACAACAGAAGATGATTCGTCAGGAGTGATCATTTTCCTATTGTTGTGAAAATGAAAGATCAAATAGTTGACGAAGAAGCAGAAGTTGAAGATAAAATACCAAAGTTTTTTTTTTTTTTTATATAATAATGCAGATTGGAGTTTATATGAGTCAACCCTTCTATCTATAGATCGCAGCATTATTGAACACGAAGATATTGAAGTGTTTTATAACAACTTTAGAAAAGCTATTATATCTGCAGCCAAAATACAAATCTTCTATAGATAACAAATATCGAGGAAATAGTTGGTGGAATGAAGAATGTGCAGAAGCCGTATCTAATGAAAACAAACCATACAAAACATGGCTCAAAGATAGAACCGATGAAAACTTTAATCAAATGAAACATGCAAAAAGCCACAGTAACAGGGTTGTTGCAAAAGCAAAACGTCTCTATTTCAATCATTTTTGTCATTCAGAAATATCTTCATCGAGGACATGCACAGAGTATGGGAAAAAGGTAAAGGAATTAAGAAACAAGTATAATCTACCTTCATATCCTATTAAATTAGAAAAAAAAACCTATTCCAACATCATCAGAGAAAGCTGAAGCAATTGTACAAGCTTTTTCAAAAATTAACTCATCAACTAGACTACATACAGATACCAAAAGTTTACAGAGAACTAGAAGAGAAAAAAAGGATAATTATTGTGACCCCTCACCGGTTCCAAACCGTTACTTAAATGCATCTGTAACATTTGAAGAATTTAAAGAAGCACTAATGTCATTCTTCTCGAATAAGACAAGCTGTTGGATTAGTTCGAATTTTTTTTATCAGTTGTTATGCCACTTATGCCACTTAACTTTTGTGCTGGAAGCAGTTGCTTCACTCGTTTTACCAAAAATGTTGGTTAAATGGAACTCCTCCTACTTTCTGGAAGAGGATAGTTGTAATACCAGTTCCAAAACAAGGCAAACCTAGGTCTGTAATTGATAGTTATCAACCAATAGCATTAACATCTCAAGTTGGAAAAATATTATAACATATAGTTGAAAAACGCATTTTACATTCTAGCGAAAAGAATAACATAATTCCCAACAATCAAGCAGGTTTCAGAAAAGGTAGAAGTACAATCGATCACCTTGTAAAACTTGCAAGTGATTTTAAAAAACAAATTGTTCGTAGAAAAAGTACACTTGCTACTTTCTTTGACATCAGAAAAGCATATGATAGTATGTGGCATTCTCGTTTACTTTATAAGTTGACAAATATTGGGATTAATAGTGCAATGCATCAGTTCATAAAATCTTTCTTATCTGAGAGATCAGTTTGCACTAGGGTTGGTAAATGTTACTCTTCATGAGGAGAATAACGGTGAAGGCGGGAAGAGAGTCGCATTCAGTGCATTACCACACTAGCAGGCTTGAAGAACGAACTCACTCCTTTTCCTTTCAACTCTACGACGACATGCGTGCCATGTTTTGAGTCAGAAGGGCCACATGACCTGGTATTGTAGGAGAAGAACTTTAAGCGAGATATAAGATTTTTTCAGCTTATGAATTTCAGGAATGCTATCAACTGGAAAGTATGACAAGAATTTGGCACGAGACGATAGTCAAAGCCTGTTAAACGAATAAAACTGAACGGTGCTTTGAAAGTAAATAGTTATTGAATCTCTGACAGAAAAAAAGCATGGAGTCGAGTATGCATCTTTGAAGGAGACCACGTGCTGTAAGTAAGGGCCCCTTCAACTCTGACAGAATGCAGGCCTACACGTTTCCACTAAAATATAAACTGGGTCAAAAATTGGCCTTAATACTGGACAGAAAGAAAAAGAAGTTCTGTGAGTTATTTTTTTTCAGTTTTGGATCGTAATAAACAGGCTAAGTAGCTACGAAGTCTCTAGAGAATATTCGGAAATCGGCAAGGGAGGTAATCTGTGTTAAGGCTCGCGTTCAGCGAGAGTGACCATGCCGTTTTCATTCGACAAATGGCACTAACGGGTCCGCCCAAAGCAATTCAGCCCCACCAGTGAGCTTGGCAGTTCAATCAATGAGAGAAAACGCCACAACATGGGTGTGAAACGGCGCGCCTGTAATGCAAACTGACAATATGATGGTGATGATGATGATGATGATGATGATGATGATGATGGATAGTATATATAGCGCCTATCCTCGGCTAGAGACCAAGCTCTAAGCGCTTTCCAATCCACCTGGGTAGTGCCGACTGAAGAGCTGCCTGCTGGCGCTTCATTCAGTCGTTTTTCGTGTCATCCAATCGATATCGTTCACTCAATTTCCTTACTTTCTTCACTCCTTCCATTTCTCACGCAGGGTGCATGCTAATGTGTAACGTGTCATCCATACAACCGGCCAAACTGGCCTTCTCTTCCGAAAGTTGGTGATGGGATTTGACGTGTGTGCTAGATCTTAATTAAATGTCAGCGAACCGCCCAGAGAAACGTGGACAAACGAGTCACAAGACACACACAACACGTTTCGACCTCTTAGGTCTTCCTCAGGTAAAACAAAGACGGACAAAATAACGAAAATGCACTTAGCTTTGATCGCTTCAGATTGCTTCTGAGTTCAGTGCAAGGAAGGCGATATCCCAAATAGTATCCTGGCTTGTGCTTCAAATCAAATAATTATTTGACTGTCTTAAAATTCTAGATCTATTTGCTTTGCGTCATAAACAGAGAAAAAACATCAAAAGAAGTGTTATATTCCCCAGATTTTTTTTTTTCTTTTCTACGGAACAGGTCCGTTATGAAGAAAGGAACTTTTGTAGAGTTTTGCTGGATCCCATCTCATTGTGGTATCTATGGAAATGAAATAGCTGATAAATTAGCAAAAGAGGGTGCTCTTAGGAGAAATGCAGATAGTAGATTAAAATTGGATACACATGAAATCAGTTCTCTATTAGAAAATTGTATGAACAATGAAAAACTTTGTGCAAAAACGAAAGTGTTATTACGTCAAAAATCATTGTCCAGTATAATTTATAAAATCCGTTTCAACTCGTGAAAAACCAAATTTTCTAAGGATGTAGATTGCGCTTGTGGTCTCCCATTATCTATTCAACATATCCTTTTTTGAGTGTCCAAATCTGACATCTGTCATCTTTATATGATATTCTGACGATAGATATTGCTTCCATAGGACACTTTTTACAAAAAATACTTTACAGCCCCAAAATGATTGATTTAGCCAAGGCTATATCGATTTCTGTTATCATTCATTCCTTGTAACTGATTTATATCAGTTTTGTAATTATTGTTCGGTCGTTAATAAGCAAACTTTCATGCATTTGTGTCCGCGTGCACACACACACTCATTCACACACTCATATAAACACTTACACACACACACACACATATATATATATATATATGTGTGTGTGTGTGTGTGTGTGTGTGTGTGTGTGTGTGTGTGTGCTCGGTACTTATCCTTGGAATTTATTTGTTTCATTGTAATTTAGTCCCTTGTGGATTCATTCCAAGAACTGGCCCTCAGCACTTGTGTCTTAACAGGTTATCTTTTTATATTTTCTACTTTTCACAAGAAAATGTAGCTTGTTTTGCTCTTTCCTGATTTTCTTTTGCTTCTTAGGTGGCACCTTTAGTTAGTTTTTTGAAAACTCAACAAACATACTATGGTATTGCACACCAGCCTTTTTTGGTATAGCATTCTTCTTAAAACCGAAAAGGCAGAGGAGTCAAATTACCACTTTCGTGGTCACTGAGGAGAAACAATCAGGTTTCGAAATACCGGTATCTGACCAGGAGTTATATGTTAGTGAGCTTTCTCCCCATTGGAGATGGTTTCCCGTTTTGGAGACTATAAGCTTGCTGAAGGTTCATTTTGAGAAGCATTCATTTATTCCCCATCCACCCACTTAAGCACATACTGTCAGTTAGGCAGAATCATCTACCACTGTGGATATGAAGGCTTATCACCCCCCTATTTCTATAATATGAGACATAAGAGCAAGCTTTGTTTATAATTCATATATATATATATATATATATATATATATATATATATATATATATATATATATATATAATTATAAACTAAGCTTGCTCTTATGTCTTAGATTGTAGAAATTGGAGGTGATAAGCATTCATATCTGTAGTGGTAGATCATTCTGCCTGACTAACAGTATTCGCTTGGGAGGGTGAATGGGGAATAATAAATGCTTCTCAAAATGAACCTTCAGCAAGCTTATAGTCTCTTTATATTTTCTACGTTTCACACGAAAATGTAGCTTGTTTTGCTCTTTTATGATCTTCTTTTGCTTCTTAGGTGACACCTTTGGGGTTTTTTTTTTTTTTTTTTTTTGAAAAGTCAACAAACACACTATGGTATTGCACACCAGCCTTTTTCTGGGATAGCATTCTTCTCAAAACCGAAAAAAGGCAGAGGAGTCAAATTACCACTTTTCGCAGTCACTGAGGAGAAACAATCAGGTTTCAAAATACCGGTATCTGACCAGGAGTTATATATTGGATACCGGTATCTGACCAGGAGTTATATGTTAATGAGCTTCCTCTCCATTGGAGTGTTTCTCTCCCTTTGGAGACTATAAGCTTGCTGAAGGTTCATTTTGAGAAGCATTTATTATTTACCATTCACCGTTCCAAGCACGTACTGTTAGCTACGTACTGTTAGTTAGGCAGAATGATCTACAACTACAGATATGAAAGCTTATTACCCCCTATTTCTACAATCTGACATAAGAGCAAGCTTTGTTTATAATTCAATATTTCTTGCAGTCATTGCAACACCAAGCTGCTCTGTAAGTTGCTGGAATGGTGCTCGGTATATATATATATATATATATATATATATATATATATATATATATATATATATATATATATATATATTAAGTCTAATATCACCATCGTTGTAAACAGACTCTAAATTAAATCAATCAAATCAACACACACACACACACACACACACACACACACACACACACACACACACACACACACACACACGTAGTTAGATATACAGATAGATGGACAGAGATAGATAGATGGATAGATAGATAGATAGATAGATAGATAGATAAACTAGTTTTACGTGCACAGGTGTGTGTGTGTGTGTGTGTGTGTGTGTGTGTGTGTGTGTGTGTGTGTTTGTGAGAAAGATAAGGTTGCTTATAGCCCAGCCGACCGCAAAGGGCCACATCAGGGCTGTCACCACGTTAAAATCAACTCACAAGTCAGTCATTCACACAATTCTTTAAAATACATCGAAAAACTCAACCGAAAGTTTTGTTAACAATCTTTCCACTGTAAAATCTGAGATCCGATGATGAAAAATGTTTAATCTCTTTCAAGAACTCAAAGATCGCGTCAGCCGGGACATCTCTGAACAGGATTTTCATGGACTCTGCTGTAAAATGTTTGTGTCTCACATCGCGCAAGTCCCAACACTAAAAGAATATGCTTCATTGTGAGTGGCACATGACATGGAATGCACCACAGAGCTTCTTCACTCTTTAAAAGGTAGGAATGGGTAAAAATACGAATGGCTGGTGTGCAGCCGGCACAAAACCGTTTCTTCTTTACGACCACCAGACGTAGATGAGAGGAACTCGTGTATGTGTGTGTGTGTGTGTGTGTGTGTGTGTGTGTGTGCGCGCGTACGTGTGTGTGCGTGCGTGCGTGTGGTCCGTGCGTGCGTGTTCGCGCCTGTTTATGTGTGGCTGTGTGTGTGTGCACGCGCGCGCGCGCGCGCGTGTGTGTGCGTGCGTGCGTGCGTGCCTGCGTGTGTGTGTGTGCGTGTGTTTGTGCGCGTGCGCGCACGCGCGTGCGCGCGCGATTTTCAACTTCATAATTGATGTTTGTACGCACGAGGGCGCGCGTACAAACATCAATTATGAAGTTGAAAATCTGACAGTTTAGATTTTGGATGATTTACTTCATCCTGATGTACAACCGACATTTGTTCGATTGTGTGAGTGTGTGTGTCAGTAAGAGACTTCAGAAAGTTTATGACGCTG